>VDFB02289096.1:165566-220899 GCA_007258455.2 Sequoia sempervirens | reverse complement strand
TCATGTTCAGGTCCTCCTAGTGGATTTTGGCTTGATTTTTCCTAGATTTAATATTGTAATGTGGTCAACACATTCACATTAGGTCTTGGACCCTTAGGAATAATTCACTTAAATAACCCCTTTTATCACTTACCAAGCCTTATTTCAAAGTGTTGTAAAGAGTTGTAACAAAATCTTATGCTTTTCTATGCTTGTCATCAATAATTTGACCCTTTCTTATGTTTAAATGACCCCTTAATGCAATTTTCAACCCTACTTAATTATATTTTTGAGAATATTCCCATTAAACAACAGTAAATGCACTTTAATTCCTGACACCCAGTAAAATTACCCTGGTGGGAAATTTAGTAAAATCAAGTATAAATAAAGGGCTTTCATCTAATTTTCATTGTCATTCATTCACTTAATCATTCAAGAAATTATCAAGCAATTACCAAGCATTCAAAGCATCATCAAGCATCCATTGGAGCACCTTCTTGCATATCTTCAAATTTCAACATCAAGGGTTTGATGAGTTGTGACATTGCATGTTTTTCATTCATCATTCTCTTTCTCTTTCATTTAATTTTCTATGGTTTGATTACCAAATTGGGGTTTGACCAAAGCAAATCCTTATTTTCTAACCCTTAACCCTTTTCCCCATCTTTACATGTGCATTTGTAGGTCTTGTATGCAGATTTTTCAAAGAAAAAGGTTTTAAAAAGTGGTAAACAATCCATCAAAGTCATTCAAGTCAAAAAAGCTCTAATTGAAGCTTGGAGACCTTTTTCAGCCCATTTTCTATAGAATCTAAACTAGACACCTATTAGGAAGAGAAGTGTAGACTGAAACTTACAGATTCCTGTCTCAAATTTCCCAAGATTCCTAGGTGGACAAAGTCACCATTAGTGGTGAATTAGTCTCACTACTCAGCATAAAAAGTGATTTTTTCAATTTTGAGTACCCATTTGGCAGAAACCTATTTCAACGGAATCTCTTTGAAAAAGGACTAAGTCTTCCAACTTGGTGTAAGTGTCCCAGTTGGATTCAATAGAAAAATCTATAGGATTCCAGAGCCTCTTTACAACACACTTTAGTTTCTAGGTGCACCTCTCTACTATTGTTTACTTCTGTTATTGTTTGTTTGCATTCTTAGGTCATTTTGCATATATCACTATATTTTCAAAGAACTTGTATTTCTTAGGTTTTTCATTAATAAATCATTTATTTCATTAGTTTATTGCATTTAGGCATAATCCATCCATCCTTGCTTTAATTTTGAGTGGACATTGCCCATTTTTGGCCAATCTTTCCCCTTTTAGGTGAAAAACCCTAGAAGTGTAAGAAAGCCATTGGGTGCCAAAATATTTGTTTACACAAACTACCTAGGGCTTTATATGATAGCAATGGAGCTTTCTTATTATGTAGGTTGGTGGTGGTAGTGTTGGTTGCCTCATCACATAGAAGCATAATGGTTCGACAAAGAAAACTATTCATTTTGTAATAGTTGGCAGTCTAACATAACAGTTGGCTTGTCAATTTGATTGTTTTTTTTACTAAAATATGGAAAATAGCAGAGGGAAACTACGATAATGAACAGTTTCCATTGCGAAACTAGAGAAAAGAATATCATAAAACATATTGATACAATACAAGCAATCTATGTAATAGTTCATAAAGCGAATGGTAGTAATAACCTGTGCAAAATGGGTATAATCCCACAGACTTAATTGAAAATTTGAGCTACACTACTTGGCAGTAAATATTATAGAAAAAAAAGAGAAATTGTAAAAGATCTATTAGAATAACACTTAATAGCCACTAAACTAATTTTATCTTGAATATATTTATGCTTTCATAATAGCCCTCTGCATTCTACTTAATGTGGGCTTCCATTCATCTGCCATTTACGTGTGATTCTTAAGTGTTATTCTAACACCTCTTACAACTATTAAACATAGACTACTTGTCTTGTACCAATATGTTTCATGATATTCTTTTTTCGTCGTTTGTTTGAAGCTCCTTACAATAAACTGTTAATTGTTGTGGTTATTTTGTCTAGATGGAACATGTTATGTGTCTTGTACCAATATGTTTCATGATATTCTTTTTTTCTCAATTTTTTTAAGTTCCCCATAACAAATTGTTCTTCATCATATTCTTTTTTCAATTACCCATAACAAACTGTTCATTATTGTAGTTTGCCTCTTCTATTCTCTATATTTTATAGTTCTATTTAATGTGGATTTTTGAAAATCTACCATTTTGTTGTGAATGTTAAGTGTTTTTCTAATAGCTATTTTCCAATTTCCCTTTTTTGTTAATCTACAATTGCTCCTATGTTAATGGGTATAACACCAAAGATGCACATAGATAACTACAAACAATAAATGAAGGGTGGAAAAATTACTAACACTAACCATATTTTTGATCAAAGAAACAAGTTTAATTACAATTTCTCCATCCATATAAATCCATAATCTCTTTGAAGTCTCCAAAATAAATTGATATAATTGGAAAAAAACATAATGTATAGAATTAATGAATTAAATTTCAACGAAAGGTTTATCAATTCAATGGCTACACAAAGTCATGAAGAAGATTGAAAAACAAATAGCAAGGGAAATCTATTCAACAACCTTTTCTTATCTTTAGGACAATTTTTAACAACCTAAAAAACCTAATGAATAATGTAGAATTTCAATAGAAATCTTGAAAAGATAGAAGATATCTTTGAATGCATGTAGAAACAACTGAAAATTAATCATTTATGCAAAATACCCATTTAAAATGACTTACAGATTCCAGAGCACAACAGTATTAAAACCCTCCAATATGATATAAAATGGAGCCTGTACTATCAAACCAACACCACAATGTAAAACCCTCCAATATGTTATAAAAGAGATCCTCTACTATCAAATCGACACCACAATAGCTCTTTCAACAATGCAACTTAATGAATATATTTTCTCGCACATTTCGGAGTATACTTTCCCACACTGCAACATTGAATATTGTATTTACTTCCTCTTGGCCCATGATACAAGAACACTAGGATACATTAACCCTCACATGAGAAAACACTTACCATTCTACTTTCGCGTATTGAGGCAACCAACTCCACCACCTCCAACCCACATAATTTGCAAACTCCATGTTGTCATAAACAACCTCAAGAAACTCATTGCCGATTAGAAGATTCTAGGTGCCAAGAAATCCTATTCACGGCTGGGCTGACAAAAATCCTAACAAAAATTTCAAACAAATAGCCTATCGGCTAAAAACACGCAAAATTTTTTTTGGGACATGACCCTCAAACTTTTCATTCTTTCCTCATCAACCCTCATACATAAAACATCCCTTAGTAGGCCAATAATTCACCTTGATAGTTGTCATAGGTAACATATTATTTTTCATGAGTGTTTAAGTACAAAATCATTACATATAGGATTACAAGGAAAATATCACACTTAATCCTAAAAAATATACCATAATAGAACTAATCTATATATAAAAAGGAAAATCCTACCATTCTATCTAAAAATTGTTGGAATATCAAATCAATTTTATTGTTATTATTATTCCAATAATGATGAATAGTCAACATTTATATCTAGCTAGTGCTTTAAGTATATGTATAGCATAACCAAAGGCCTACTATTCAACCAAAATTTGAAATATTCTATCAAACGTTGAAATGACAAGGGGTCTTAGGGGGCTATTATAGTCCCCCTATACACCAAATGGGGTTACGCTCAAGATACGTTTGATGAACTTAGATTTTTTTGGGAGTCCTTATTTATGGTAATTTTGACAAATATTTGACATGTAGTTGCATGAGTCACAACTTCTATTTATGGAAAGTTTTGTTCAAAAAAGAGTCTGTAATTCGGATTTATTATACTCTTTGAAAGTCATATTTTCTAAAACTTTAGAAGGTCGTTGTCATTCTAAATTTCTTGAGAAATAAAAATATGAAATATGTTTACTCGTTCTCTTCTCCTGGTATAATTGTACTAGGCTTTCCACTTAAATACTCTATTAAATTTGTTCTTTTTTTTCTCTATTTATTCTGCACTGAAAAAATTTCTTACAATTGGTATCAAAGTGAGTTTGTTTGTATAGAAGTAGTGTGTTTGAGAAGTAAACAATGATAGGAAGCACAATTACACTACATTTAGATGGTGTAAAATTCTTTATGGTTTTAATTGTTCTTTATGGAAGCTAAACATTCAAGATTTATTGGTCAAGGATGGATGTTTGCTAGCTCTCAAAGGGGTAGTGTCAAAACTTGCAGCCATGACTGAGATAGACTAGAATGAAAAGGTTAGCATGGATAGAGAAAAAATATAATTATCTCTAGTATATTTAATACCATTTTATGTTGTAGAGGATAAAACTACACATGACTTGTGGTCTAAGCTCAAAAATCTATATGAGACAAAGTAGTTGGTAAATAAAATTTTGTTGTGTAGATAGATATATAATTTGAGAAATTGTGAAAATTCTTCTATCATAGATCATTTGAGTGATTTCAACACACTAACAAGAAAAGTTAGCTTTAGTGGGGGTCAAAATTGAAGAATAGGATAAGGCAACAATACTATTTTGTTCATTGCTTGAAAATTGGGATCAACTAGTTATCTCACTTAGTAACTCACCACCTAGTGGGAAATTGGTCTTCTAAGATGTGGTGATTGCTATAATTTCTAAATATTCAAGGTAGAAGGAATCTCAATGATCTTCTTCTAATGAAGCCCTAATTGCAAGAGGTGGAACTAAAGAAAGAGGAAATACAAAGTGTGGACAAATTAGGTCCAAAGCCAAGGGGAGAAAAGGAGCAAAATATTGGAGCTATGGAAAAAAAGGACATGTCAAAAAGGATTGCAAGCCACCAAAATAAAGAAAAATGAAATTCTAGTTTGTAGGCATCTAAGGAAAACACAACTGAAGTTAAAACAACATTGGAAATGAAGAGGTATTAAAAACTAATTTAAGAGGCTCTTTACTTCATGTTTGGATTCTTATTTTGGGTTCCTCCTTTCACATGACTCCACATAGAGATTGGTTTTCTTCTTATTAGTCATGTGATAGAGGTATGGTTGACATGGAAAATGACAACTCCTGTGAAGTTATTGGTGAAGTTGACGCAAGAATCAAGATGTTTGATGGAATTGTAAGGACTGTTCAACATGTTAGACATGTATCAATATTAAAGAAAACAAATTGTCACTTGGAGTTTTTGATGAATATGGTTACTAATTCAATGGTGAAAATAATCATCTCAACGTAACAAAGGGTGTTTCTTTTTCTAAAGGAAGAAAATTAGGAAATCTCTATAGGCTAGTTGGGGAGACTAGCAATGGAGAAGTTGCAGTGGTGTTTGATGTAGAAACAAACTTAGTACCAAACTAGCATCAATGATGAGGCCAAATGAGTGAACATGGTCTCAAGGTAATACTAGATAGAAATCTTCTCCTAGGTACCAAGTGTAGAGATTTAAAATTTTTAGAACATTATTTGTTTAGAAAAAATAATAGCCTTTGTTTTTCTAGAAGTACTACTAGAAGTAAGGAAGTTTTATAATTAATTTATTTAGATACTTGGGAAGTTCCTGTAACATCTATTGGGGCTTTGTCATATTTTTTTAATCTATAGATGATTATTCTTGTGAGGTGTGGATTTATCTTCTTAAGAATAAGTTTGAGGTTGTACCGTAGAAAAAAAGTATTTCTTGCTTGAAATGGGAAGATTTTATGATAAATTTGACTTAAGGAGGCCTTGATTTAGTGTTGTGAGCTATTTTTCACATCCACACTAGGTCTTGGACCCTTTCAAATGCATTCAACAATGTCTTGTAAAGGTGTTGTGCATCCCGAGGCATACTTTGATGAAATAACCAACAAAGTCGTCGTATAAACTTGATTTTCTTATATCCCAACAACTCAACTAGAAAATGGGCCCATATGGGACTAATTCACCATCTCTGGAAAATGAGTCCCATTTGGACCATTTTTTACTTTTGAGTGGGAAATTTTGGAATTTAAGTTTTATTTTTCTTCATGTCGCCCTTGGGGATCCAATTTATGGAAAAATTAGGAGAATTTCCACCCAGCCTCTAAACCCTAATTTACATCTCTTAACTCATTCACAACTCATTCATCTTTTTCCTTCCACTTCAAGTCAAGCAAGTTAGGGTTTTACCACTCTAAGTCATCAAGAAAGCTTCCAAAGACATTCAAGGGAAAAATATTCCTCCATTGCTGCAAAAATTCAAGATCAAACATCATGGAAAGCTACTTACTCTATTATTTCATGCTTTATTACATTCTTTCATCATTTTGGTTTAATTACCTAAAAAGGGGTTTGACCAAGGAAAACCCCAATGCCCCAACATCCAACATTTCTCCTTCTCTTCTTATGTGTTTGCAGATTTAGACATCTTGGAGGCTTGGAAATAATTGAAAATCAAGTTACAAGGTTGTTGAATACATCTCCTTGTTGACCAAGTCAAAATATCAACAAAAGGTCACTTCCAGGTTCAAAAATTATAATTTTGAAGGAAAACACCTATCAGGAACCAAAGTGTAGACCAAAGACTTTAATTTCTGCCTTTGGATTTTACAAATTCAAAAGTTGAATAATTCTCCACAGATGGGGAGTGAGTCCCACTGCAAGGCCTGAACAGGGTTTTCTACAGTTTTGGATACCCATTTGTCTGAAACGGGCTCTATAATAGTTTCCTAGATCTAGGACTAATTCACCCAGAATGGCGAATGAGTCCCACCAGGCCTAAAAGATAGGATTAGAAACATTTCAGAAGTAATTTCTAGTCTTCAACAACATTTCAGGTGCACACATTCAGTTTCTCCCATTTCTATTATAGTTTGCATTCATTTTTAGGTGTTTTTGCATATCAAAATGTGTTTTCCAACAAGTTGCATTTCAGTGGTTTTCACTTAATGCTCAGTAGATTTTATTAGTTATTTGCATTTATTTTATCTCATCTAGGTACATTTCATTCATATTTCCATTATACTTGCATTAGTTTGAGTGAACCACCTAGGTTTTTGGACTATCTCTCTCCTTTTAGGTGAAAAACCCTAAGAGTGCAAGAGAAGTACATAGACCTAAAATCTATGGTTTAGAGGTGTTTTCTTATTTTAAAAATTTTAAGGCTCTAATGGAGAATCAAAAGGGTAAGACTAAAAATTTTCATTGAATAGATAATGAAGGAGAATTTTGTCCATGATATTTTAAGTAGTTTTTTAGTGAGTATGGCATTACAATGTAATTTATAGATGCTATGACACCATAAAAAAATGGTGTTGCTGAATGCATGAAAAATAAAATTATGGAGTAAGATAGATCTATTCTTAGCATTACTAATTAAGAGAAGAAATTTTTGGTTGAGGTTGTTTCTACAACTTGTTTCTTGATCAATATACCACCCACTATAACTCTTGATAATAATATATCTAAAGAAGTATGGACAAGTAAACCTATTGATTATTCCTTTCTTCATGTATTTCGTTATGATGCTTATTCTCATATTGTCAAACATAATAGAAAAATTTGGGTGTGATGTCCAAAAAATATATTTTTATTGGCTATGCAGAAGGTACAAAGGGCTACAAATTGTGGGATACTACTACCCGCAAGGTTATAGCTAGTTTAGATGTTTATTTTTATGAAAATTAATTCAAAGAGGTAAAGAACAGAAAAATAAAAAAAATATTTTAGTTGAGGTGGAAAGTTATGATTACAATCTACAAGTACCAGATCAAAATCAACAAAATGAATAGCAACTAAATTATCTACAAGGTAACACATTACCCCTTGTAAAGATATCTACTAGAGTATCTAAACCACATGAAAGGTACTCTCCTACTTGTAATTTTTCTTATCTTTTACTAACTGATGTTGGTGAACCTAGTTCATATTAGGAGGCTTGTGAAGTCAAACATGCAAGCAAGTTGAGAGTTACCATGGAAGATGAGATGTAAGCTTTTCAAAAGAACAAGAAATGGGAACTTGTGCCATTACATAAGAGGTTAAAATCTATTGGGAACAAGTGGGTCTTCAAATTGAAAAGGGACATAAATGATAATTCACAGAGTAATAAAGCATGATTGGTGGCCAACGAGTGTGCACAAGAGATTGGTATTAATTTTAATGATTTTTTTTTACCTATTACATATAATTAAGTACTACTAGAGTTTTTTTAGCTCTTTTTGCTAGCCTTGATTTGGAGTTGGAATAGTTATATGTAAAAATAGCCTTCCTACATGTGTGATCTCTCAAAGGAGATTTATATGCAACAACCAGAAGGTTTTGAGGAAAGAGACAAGGATAATAATTTTTGTAGGTTGGTAAAATCATTGTATGGTTTAAAACAAGCATCGTGGTGTTGATAAAAGTGGTTTGATTCCTTCATGATGATTTTGGATTTTAGTAGATGTGAGGCTGATTGTTGTGCCTATTTTCAAAGGACTGGTGATGATAATTTTATTATTTTGCTTTTGTATGCTGACAATATGTTGGTAGTAGGTCCCAACACATATACAATCATCCATTTGAAATTTCATATTGCTAGGGAGTTTGAAATGAAAGACTCATTGAATGAAAACTAGGTTCTTGGTATGAAGATATATAGAGATAAAAATAATAGGAAAATATGGTTGTTATAGAAAAAATATGTGGAGAAGGTTCTACAACACTTGAATATGCAAAATGCACAACCCGTTTGTACTAAATTTACTATTCATATTAAATTATCTTCAAAACAGTTCCCTTGCACAAAAGCAGAGATGACACATATGTATTACATATCATACTCATCAACAGTTGGTATTCTTATTTTTTTCATGTTGCGTGCACTAGACTAAACATTTCACAAGAAGTGGGAGTAGTCATTCATTACATGACAAATAAAATTTATGAGCATTGGATGACTATGAAGTGGATTGTCAGTTATTTTAAGAGTACTTCTGATGACAATGGCTAGCAAGGAGTTAATATGGATTCACAAAATTTTGGGTGAATTATAGGTAAAGCAAGACAAAGTAGTGTTGTATTCTTTCAACCAAAGTTCTTTTCACTAAGCACAAAACAAATCATATCCTGCCAAAAAAAAGCATAATGTTACTCAATATCACTTTGTACGTGAGGTGGTGGAAGGAGGATATATATATTTAGTCAAGATACAAACTGATATAAAACCTCGTAGATATTTTGACAAAGCCCATTGGTAGAGAAAAGTTCATTTGGTGCATAACTTCTCTAAGATTGAATATTACTTGATGATTGGTAGCATTGGCATTGGTCTTTAAGTATGAGAGTTTATTTGTAAGAGAAATTTGAATTCAACTCAGAGATTTTTGGAATATGAAGCCAATTTCAGTGTTATTGTTATTTAAATAGTGACAAATAGTTGACATTGATATCTAGCTATTGCTTGAGGTATGTGCTCAGGATGGTCAAAGGCCTACTATTCAACTGAAGGTTGAAATATTCTATTGAATGATGAAATAAGGGGAGGTCCCAAGGGGTTATCATAGCCCCCTAGATATCAAATGACATTATGCTAAAGGAATTTCCAAAAAAATCATATATATATATATATATATATATATATATATATATATATTGGGACTCCCTATTTATTATAATTCTGACAAATATTTGACATGTAGTGCATGAGTTGCACTTTCTATTTATGGAAAGTTTTGTGCGACAAGGAATCTACAACTTAGATTATTATACTCTTTCGAAGTCATGTTTTCTATAACTTTTGATGGTTTTTTTTCTTCATTTAAGTTTACCATGCTTTCCTTTAAGTTTAATTTATTCTTATTTTCTTTCTCTAATTATTCTACACAATAAAATTTTCTTACAAAAATCACATATTTTAATGGTCAAACAATCAATAGTAATTTTGTACACCCATGCCAAAAATGGTAAATAATTCTTCTTTAATACACCAACATTTACCTTTGGCCATTAAATTAGGTAATGATTGAGAATATCCTACTTGAAATAGCATTTAGTTTTTAGCAATGTAATCCACCATGACTAGCTAAGCAGTTAAAGATATCTGGACACCACTAAACTACTAATTCTATATCATGTATTGAGAGTTAGGAACATCATAAGCCTCTTCATATTTTTAAAAGTAAATTTATTACATGTTAAACCTATTTGGAAATAAAAATATCTTGTTATATAGAAGTAGAATGGAAGGGTAAAATAAGTCCCAACATATCTATTGGAATGAAAATCCCACTACAGCCTCTAATTAAATGAGACTAGATGTTAACCATTTTCCCCTCTATCTTGAAGAGGTAACCTTAATATTTCTAGACCATCCTACAAAAATTAAATTCACAAAACTTCCACTAGCAATGGAACTTACCCACTAGAGATGAGTCTTAAAATTCTTTAAAATTATTTCCAAGCCTTTAATTAACTCTTCATAATTTAAATTATTTGTTATCAAAAGGATTCTTGTTGCACTATGTTTCCATTAGTGTTATGATTGATTTTAACCTATGTTAGCCTCTAGTGTGGATATGATGAGAACATTTTTGTGGTGTTCATTAGGTGTTGTAGATGTAGCATGGTCACTTGGTTTCCAAGTTCTTTTGAGAAAATTTGCATAAGATTGTACAAATTAATAGGGGTGTGTTTTGTATTATGGTCTACATTTCTTCATGCTTGAAGATGTTCTTGCATGGTTTAGATGTGATATTCAAAAGTTTTCAAAGGTTTTATATCTATAGTTTCAAGTTCTAGATCATGCAGCAGTAGAAGATATGTTTGACAACGTGCTAAACTATGAAGAAGATTGTCTATGAGAAATGGAACTGCTCTGTATTTCTCTGTGTTGAGGTTTCTTGTCTTGGAAATTTGGGAGTACACTACTAAAGCTTGTATTTATCTTTCCTTGAAAGATATTTTTTAAGTTGTTCGATAAGCTTGGTTCATGTGTTGTGTCTCAATGGCAATTTCATTGGTTACACAAGATGATAGTATTCTCAGTTGCATTTGTTTTCTCCAGTGTTTTTGAAATATTCCAAGATGTGTAATGTTTCTATGTGGTTTATGGGAGGTTTTGCGACCTAGTGAAGTGTGAATGTGGTTGCTTTTTAGCATTAAAGCCAATTTGGATGACTTGGTGTGTTAGTGTTACTTGTGGATCTGCTTCATGGCTTGTGGAAGCATGGTGTGGCATGTTGGTATAGATTTCACTCCTGATTAACCCTTGGTATGGTCTTCCTTCACTTTTTTCCACCACAAAAGTGTTTGGTGTTGACCTATTTGGTGCTTGCACATTTGAGGTGCATGCTTTTTGTTGAATCCAACTTGGAGAAGGTTGTTTGAAGTTATAGTCCATATATATATGCAATTTCAATTTTTGAAGAAGTGTCATTTATGATGTGTGGTGTGAAATGATGTGTATGTGATCAAGTGTTGTTGTTTGAGTGCAAGCAAGAACACCTATGAATACCAAAAGAAGTGAGTAGAAGGTGTCCACATTTCAGTGTGCCTAAAGTTGCTAGAGGTAGTGAGCCAAAGGTTGCAGATGGTGTAGAGTTGTTGTGGTGGATTCTCTTGTTGCTCTAAGGTAGTGAACCTCCTTGTAGTAATCTCTTCCTATTATCATTTTATTTAGGTAGTGACCACTTTTCAATGATCCTTTCATTCTCTCTTTTGGAAAGTGAACCCTTTGTAATTGGTGTTGATATTCATATATATGTGAGTTAACCCTCACTATAGTTTATCCCCAGGTGATTAGGGTTTTCTATGTAAAATATGGTGTTCTATTGTGTATGGTTGTTTTTATCCTGGTGTTTTATTTTTTTACATTTGTGTTGATGCCTAGTAAGGGTTTGAAGGTTAATGAGGGTTTTAAGGTTTTACTATACAACTAATTCATCCCCCTCTCATTTTTCCTATGTTTTTCACAATTCTTGCTAGTAATAATAATCTCTAATGAATTTCATATGAGCATGGATCAATCTATCAATTAACCTAGACTTTGATGCTAGTTTCAAGGTATTCCACCCCAATAACTTCTTCAATGAAACTAAGATTCCATTAACTTTGGAAAAGAAAAACCTTTCACAACTTAATATATACTAACCCTTTCAAAATATATTACGTTATTTTTGGTAGATAGAAAGGTCTTCAACTCCAACAATGGACTAAAAAAGGTTACCAAAAGTATAGTGCAAGATAAGAAATTAGGAAATGACCAAATCATAGATACTTATGACACACCAGGTTAGCTCATCATGATGAACTAAAATTCCATTCCTACATGCGAAGTGTGTGAGGGGAAAATAATCTTCAAAATACATAATTACAACTTAGTTGGAGGTAATGATAGAAAATTAATTTGAAGAAAAGATTTCCTCATCCATGCCAATATTTGCATATAATGATGAAGGATATGATGTTGTAGTCATAATTGTAAAAAATATCTTAAATGAAATCAATTTTAACCCTATCACCCAACTTCAAGTCTCCAATACTACTAAATCCACCTCATTTCTAGAAAGGGAGTACATCCTCATGGAAAAATTTGCAAAAATCATCTATTTCTCACACACAAACCATACACTTCACATATTAGTCAAGTGACCCCAAATATAGGAGAAAAGTTAATAACATTATTTTCTTTTCTAAAATAGTGCAAGAAGAAAAATTATGACAAATATAAAAGAGGTCAAACAAACCTTTGAATATTTTACAATTTCTAACTTGGAGATCCCTTCCTTTGGGAAGTATTTAAAATGGTTTTTTAATCTCCTTGCAAATAATTTTAGGTATAGCCAAATTTTAGATCCAACTTGACTCTAAGAATTATCACACATACTTCAACCAAATTGTTTGCACCTTAAATAAGCTAAATGTATGTATACATGTGAATTTTTATGTGTTGAATTTTATGAAATAACTAGTACTAGAGAGGCTAAGGTTTTCATTGAAAATCCCATTAAAATTTAATTGAAGGATTCAAAAAACAGGAGGAACCATTTTTCATTGCTCCAAATACAAATTGAAGGTTGAACCCACTAAATTCTATATAAGAAAAAGTTTTCTTAAAATTATTAATTAAAAAAAATATTTAATATAAAATTAAAATTCAATTTGTTGACTTAAATGAATTATAAAAAATCAAATAAATAAAAAATAATTTACATGTTTGTAACTCTTAACTTCAAATATTTAAACATTATTTTATAGGAAAATATATTTCAAATTTATTACTAACAACAAATTATCCCATATGAAATGAAAATTTAAATTATTAATGGTTTTTCCACAGTCCATTGATTAGTTAAACAAGCTTCTAATTTAAACTGTGTGTATTTTTAGACTCACTGGAAATCTAAATTATTAACTTAAAGAAAAAAAAAACTTTATATTTATGATTAGCAAACTTAAAATACCCATATATGAATCACAATAAATTAGTATACCTATTCAATAGTTTGAGCAAGTTGTTCAATATTTAAATAATGACAACTTACATTATTTACAAATAAAATATATAGTTTAACATGTATTTTATGTTGGATATACTTATATCCTTTTATGATACCATGAATGAGAATATTATACGCAAAATTTGGAAAAAACTTTCATGGCCAGTTCCAGTGTAATCTGGCCATTAAAACAGTTAAGACACTACGAATTGAAGTGCATAAAACGACGTATATTATTATTATTGGTCTTTACCACACATTATATATCCAAACAGAACTTCACCAAACAAAGGAAAGCAATGATACAGCACTTATTTAGCATACTTATTGCTTACGTGCTCTAAACTGTGAGTAGTAAAATGCCTAGAATATAAAGTATGAGGTATCATGGATTATTGGGTTTGGGTGAGGTGAGGTTTTTCTGAGTGAGGGAATAGGTGGTAACTGCAGTGACTCCAGGCCAGCACTGAGCAAGGCAGTTGCCCTTGGAACAGTAATCTGGACCACTTCCACACCAGTTGTAGATGCTGCAGCATCGTCCATCGTTGCACCAGAGGTTTCCAGAAGGACTGCATGTTGGATCTGCCATTACCCCAACCTTGCCCATCACAAGCACTAGAGCAACTAACACTACTATGCTTACTTTCTTCAAAGCCATTTTCTGCATCGACAAAAAAAAAAAACCTAATCTCAGTATTATACATGACTTCAAACTCAAAGGAATGTTATAAGTAATCTATAAATCTATTGTAGTGCAGAAAATTCAAATGAATGTGAAAGCCTACAAAGTTATTCATATGAAAATATACTGTAAAAAATAGTAATAACGTAGACTGATTGAAAACATACATAAAGCTCTGCTTTCTCTTGCTTGTGTGCTATGTTGTGTTGATGTCAAGAGTAACGGCGTGCTGCATATTTATACTAGAAGGTTGTTAGTGACATCTTGTAGAGATGAATATATTAATGCTACGCATGGCGTGGCAATGGAATCTTTCTTAGTAAAAAAGTATTTTATGAATTATCTACGAGTCCAATTATTGATCTTCTTTTGGACCATTTGTATGTTTTTGATATTAAAACAGGGAAGGGTCCCTGAACTCATGAGTTCAACAAAACATAAGAAGACATGCAAGCCTCAAAAAGACACAAGTTTCAACAAAGAAGCAAAAGGACAAGAGGGCACCGACCCAGCATAAGCAAAAACACAAGATAAGATAGCAAACCACAAGAGACACTTGGTATTTGTATGTAAGAATGCTTTACTATTGAATTATCCATTCTCTTCATACTCCAATGACTTACGAGTTGTATGTTAGAATGTCTAAGTACTGAATTGGCCATTGCATTCCGAATTTCAGAGTTTCAAAGATCCTGCATTGTTATTCGCTCAATTATTAAGAATTGTATTTGAAAACCGCCATTTTCATCTACTTGTCATGACAGTGAAGTGAACCAGCAAACAAATCCGACACGGACTAAAAGTTAAATGTTAGTTATTTTACTTTTTTATTAACGAAAATAAATTAAAATAATAAAATAAATCTTAAATTAAAACACATCCATAAACATATAAAATAATCTTTCTAAAGATTTGATTTTACTGAGTTAAAATAAAAATTTAAATTAAATTTTAAACTATTTGATATTGCCAATTTTTTATTTTCCAAATTTTATTAACATCAAAACATACATTAATACAAATAAAAATTAAATTAAAAATATAAAATTATTATAATTATTAATTAAATGATAATTATAATCCTATTATTATTAATTCTTATAATTCTAGAATGTAAAAATTGTGGTTAGAACTAGTATTTAAAAAGTAAAATAAAAAACACTAAAATATAATTAATAGATACAATGTTCCAAAATTTTATTCATCTAATATTATTTAAAATCATATTACTCGTATTAATTCATAAAAAAAAAATTAATGTCACTACAATTATTGTTAGGATTAGGGTTAAGGTTATGACATAGTTATGGATAGTGTTATGACCATAATTAGGGTTAGAGATAGGTTTAAGATTACGATAATGTTTTTAGAATTTATTGATAGGGTTAGAGTTAGGTTGTGGTTTAGGGTTAGGGTTAGGGTTAGGTCATGCAAAGAACTAATTAACAATACTAAAATAGTATAATTAACAAAACTTACATTTATTTTTTTCAAAATATAAAAAATAATAATTACAATACTACAAAGGCAAGTACTAGCCATTATGTGGCACTTGTTTATTGATCAAAACAATATTGTAATTACTACCAAAATTAATTGTAGAAAAAAAAAAAAAAAGTTAAAAATAAGAAAAGATGGTTTTATTTTGTAAATGTAAAGTATATAAGATTTAAAAAGTGTTTGATCAATTATTCCATATTTTTATTATTTATTTGATGAATTTTTAATCATTTTTATCATGATTTTTCACTATCTAGTAATCAATTTTTTGACGAGTCAATTTTTATAAGTGTAGGATTCCTTTTATTCAAATTATTTCTTTATTTGTGTTAATTTAAAAAACATAAATATTTGATTTATTTTTTAAAAATTTTAATTTTTTTTTTTATGAATAGGCAATTATCTATATTAATAATAAAAATAAAAATACATATTCACAAAAAAAAAGTGGGTGGTAAGAAGGCACACCTCGAGAGTCACATGTGTAGCACCCAAAAAACCAAAAAAAATAGTCACTTGAGCCAAGGCTAGAAGTCCATGATTACAAACATAAAGGAAAAATGGAATTAAGGCGCCAAAGCAGTTCCAACAAAGCTAGGAGGGTCTTTGTCATCCATTTTTTCCCTGTACATCAGCAGGCTTTGGAATGATGTTAGGAGGAGCCCAGTCATCATCATCTTCTATTTTTTTTATCTTTCATTTCCTAGCATCGAGGTGAGATTACAAGCGCAAAATGTGAAAAATATTTTCCAATGTCTAGCCAACAAGAGCTGCTACCAAGAACATTATTAGAGGGTCACTCAGAACCACCACCGTTGCTCCCTATCGCCCCTTTAGAGGACCACCCCAAGTCATCCTGTGGAGGAGGAGAACAAGACTGCCGAGGAGGATGGGAGCCATGCAGATCCATTCCACCACCGGCCCTGAGAGGGTGACCGGCTACGGTAGGTAGTGGGTGAAGCAGGCACCAAAGCCACAATACTCAGGGAATTATCCCAATGATCTAGAAGCACCTAAAGGTGAGACACCGCAAGTGCAACTTTATTGGCTTGAACTTGAATCTACAAAAGTACATTAGAGAAAATAATCGCTTTAAAATACAAACAAACATATTTATCCATTTGAGTATAAGAAAATATGCAAGAATTTCTATCTTTCCAAATATTGAAGAGGATTTCCACCCAAAAAGTCTGTCAAAGCTAGGTGTATTTAGCAGGAATCCTAGGAAAATCCCCTAGCAAAACCATATGCCAGGAGAAGGGCTCTGGTTTGAAAGGTTGAAAGAAGTCATGAATCTAATTCCAAAACTATTGGGCTCTAGTACAAAACCAAAAGAGATGCTTAAAATACTTAGCTTTCCCACAAAATGGGCATTAAGGGTCTTGGACCCCCATGTGAACAAGCTAAGACCACATAGGTAAGACTTGGCAAATAATACACCAAGAAAAGTTGGCAAGTTTAGGCTGAACACTTGTAAACCAAGTGGTAGAGAATATTTTGTGCTAGACACGAGAAGAAGATTGAAGAGGCCACCTATAGTTTATACTTTCAATCATTGAAAATTGTATTGAAAGCCACATATAGCAAAACCTAGGCTTATAATTCTTGAAAGGGGTGTCTAGGTACCACTTATAGTCCTTCCACCAAAGCTTGGACCCATGAATTCCTACCTTATGTAGCATATTTTTTGCAATATCATTCACCAGACCATCATAAGTATCATGATCCTAGTTTTGAAGACTATAGAGAGCACAAAAATATTCCCACAGCATAATATGCATTGTGGTTCTATGAAACACATGTTGCAAGGTCTAAATACATTTCTAGTGAAATTTTAGAGCCTTAAGCTAAGGTTATTTGGCCAACAACTGACCATTACTAATGAAGAGAGGTGACCACCAAATATTCTGTGGATTGAGTGAAATCCCGTCATGGAAACTACAACCGAGCCAAGGCTTAATTGCTTCCCAAGCTCTTCAAATGCTTTTGGCCATAAAATTTCCCATAATTTAGACTCATTCCTTCATAACCAAAAGGGTTTCAAAACTAATCCCATTCTAGGCATGTCTATGAACAGGAAATCTAGACTAAATACAATGCTTGAGGAGAATTTCCCAAGTTTCATCTCTAGTAAGGGCTTTAATTATCCACTTCACAAATAGGGAAATCCCTTGTCATTGAGTGGAGAGCAAACCAAGCCCTCTAGAGTCTCCGGGTAGGCAATAGAACTCTGAGGCAACATGGTGAAACCATCTATAGGTCTCAACAGAGGCCCAAAGAAAGTCTTGTAACAACTTTTCAAGCTTGGCATAGGTAGCTATTGAAGGATCCCAACAAGAGGAGTAACAAACATGCATAGCCACCAAGATCTCAGAGCATACTGACCATTACTAGCAAAGAAAGGTAACCACCAAATAGTCTATTCATTAAATGAAATCCCATCATGGAAACTAGAGCTGACCAAGCAAAGCCAAGGCTTAACCACTTCCCAGGCTCTCCAAATGCTCTTAGCCATGAAATTTCCCATAATTTGGACTGGTTCATTCATAACTAGAAGCGTTTGGAAACTAATCCCCTTCTAGGTAGGTCTGTGAATAAGAAATCCAAACTTAATGCAATGCCTGAGGAGAATTTTCTAGGCTTCATCTCTAGTAAGGCCTCTGACTATCCACTTCACAAAAAAGGTGGCCCCTTGTCATTGAGTAGACAACAAATGAAGCCCTCTAGAGTCTCTAGGTAGGCAGTAGAACTCCAAGGCAACACAATGAAACCCTCTATAGGTCTCAGCAGAGGCCCAAAGAATTTATCATAAGAAATTTCTTTCGAAGGAGCCCAACAAGAGGACTAACAAACATGTGTAGTAGCCAAGATCTTAGAGCACACTTGGAATTTCCCTGCTAGACAGAGAGGCTTCTAGTAATCCAATAGGCTAACTTTTGCTCAATCCTAGAGACAACAGCTTGCCACAAGTTAGCTAGAGAAATCTGGAAGGTAAAGGGAATGTCTAGAAACTAAAATATTTCCCTTGGCCCAATCCATTTCCAATTGTACTACTAAAACCAGTGAGAAGTGGGTAGAATAGACTACCTGTAGCACAACTTTCTATGCCATTGAATGGAAAAACCAAATGCAAGACAAAAAATGTTAAGGCAATCAAGAGTCACCTTAATATTATTTTCATCCTTGAGAACGGTGAGGAATGAGTCATTAGAAAAATGGCCATTAACAAGTTGAGTGTGGGAGTTAGGAAAGGCAATGCCTCTAACACATTGTTGAGAAACTGCATTGGCAAGAAGATAGCCAAATCCTTCAACAACAAGCACATAAAGAGAAGGAGAAAGCAAACTATACCCTTGTTGGATGGAGCGAAATAAACCAAAGGCAAGAGATTGACAAACACTAATGGTGATGTAAGTAGAGGCATCTAATCAAAGCATTTGGATAGCCCAAATGAAGTTAGGCCCAAACCCCAAGGCTTTCAACATGGCAAGAATGAAAGGCCACCCAATATAGTCATAGGCTTTAGAAAAATCAATTTTGAGAAAAATGGCTTTTTTCTCTAAATGCCTGGCCAACTCAATACCTTCCCACACAACAATAATGTTATCCAAGACAAATCTAGATTTAATAAAGCTAGTTTTCTTTGAGCACACAATCTGAGGTAGAAGATGGTTGATCTTCAAAGTCAAGGCTTTTGCTATCATTTTGTAAGAGACATTGAGGAGTGTTATAGGCCTCTAGTTGCAAATATCCTTAATATCTCCAAGCTTAGGTAGGAATTTAATATTTCCTTTATTAATTATGCTACCAAGGGTTTTGGAATGAAATTCCTCGAGATAGACTTTAGGCAAGTCTTGTGCAACACAGTCCCAAAGGGCCTTGTAAAATTCACATGGGAAGCCATCAACACCTAGGGCCTTGTTGTATGCCATGGTATGAATGGCTTCCTTCAATTCTTCAATAGTTAGAAATTTCTCACAAAAGGATTTTTGGGCTGAAGATAGCCTATTTGGCACAACAACAAGACAATCCTAAAGGAATTTCTCTCTCTCAGACATGTACTCCTGAGCAGTGAAAACTTGTTCATAATTCCTAATAAAGTCCTAGAGAATGTCATGTAGCTCATAAAGCACTTGGGTTCCTTCTTTAATTTTTTTGATTCCAGGAGATGAGTGCTTAGCTTGGAGGGCCAGAAAAAATCATTGGAGGCACAATCCGTAAATTTTAACCAGTGCAATCTAGCTTTGATTTGCGCACCTCTGGAAACATATTTGTCTATAACTTGCATTTTGTGCCTTAATTCTAGCACCCTAACTTGTAATGATGGGGTAAAGGGCTAGCCACTAGAGCCTCAATGGTTGAATGTAGGTCAACTGTGGTAACCTCATAAGACAAACTATGGGAAATGGCCAACTATAGCCCAAAAATGTGGAGAAATATTGTTGTACAAGTGATAGAATCATTCTACCAGTTAATCTAGCATGTGTTGTGAGGCGGCCTACACTCTGAATTCCAAACCCTATGAATGTGGGCCAATGTGGGCTGATGACAAAGCAAAGACATACTAAAAAAGAACTAAGTATTACAGGAATGAGGTTGTCTTGTCTCCCATTCAATACAAAAAGAAATTGGGAAATGATCTAACAATTTCACATCCACTAACGACTTAACTAGGAGCAAAGATTTGTCAAAGAGAAGAAATATTGAGTTGAGATCATGACATCATCAAGGAAATTAAATATCCTATTAGGGCCATCCTAGTAATAACACCAAGTGTGCTAGAGGGAATGAGAATGGCGATGGCCAATATTGGGATAAAAAAGCCCCAATTTTTTGTGCATTTAAAACCATGCCTCTCATTCACTAGTTGCCAATTTGAATGGCATACTACCATCTTTATCATATGCCATCTCAACCATATTGAAATCACAACACAAAAGTTAGGTAGCAACTAAAAATGAATCAACAATCCAATACCAAACTAGAGAGCATTGGATAACATCATTAGAAGCATACACATTAATAATCACAAAGGAATGATTATCAATGTTAAGGAGAATTAGATGAGATGATATGTGGGATCATACCCATGGTCAACCAAACAAGCATGCCACCATGGGGACAAAAAGGTGACAACTCTACCACATCCAGCTCCATAATTAGTACAAAACATTTTACTAGCTGGCCAAATAGATTGCAAGCTGACACAAGCAAAAAATAGAGATTTTAACTTCTTTGAGACAAAAAACTTCAATACCAACATTCTTCTACAAATTATCCCTAACAAAATACTTCCTACAAACCTCAAACATTCCATAAGAGAAAATTAATGAGTGAAACTCCTCCATATTGTTGGAGTCCTACTCCTCATTCAAAGTAGAGGAGTGGTTTTGTAAACATTCTGGTAGAACTAACCCAATTTGTATGTTTGGAGAAGAAACCTCTATTTCTCCTACACATATTATCCTTCTTCCAAAGGTGGAGAATGGTTGTGAGACTTCTTTTAATCTCCTAACATTGGAGGAGATGCAGTTGGGTGTGCTATCAAGACAACAATAGGCTGAGGCATACCCTTAGGCCTAGGTTGTGTTGGAATATTGTTAGACCCTACCTGGGCCTCTTTCCCCTTCATTGAAGGGTTTAAAACATCTTTATCTATCCCAGGGAGTTTGGAAACCATCCCAGAACCATTGGATCTATTTTCACAGTTTGTAACCATAGTCCATTTCTTACCAAGTTTTGAAATGGAATTATCTGCCTGAAGAGGCCTTTCAGACTCCCACAGTGGAGGAGTACGAGGAACTGCCAAAGGGCAGTCCTTAATCTTGTGGTCTTCTAATTAACATTTATAACATGTGTTCAGTAGATTAAAATAAGTAACCTTTTGGGTATGTTGGAGAGCTCTAATTTTAATATCAATGGACTCCTTCAAATCCTATGAAAGTTCCACTTCAACACATACTCGTTTCTGGGGTTAGTCCTGAAAAAACCTATCTGGCTCAATAGAAATGACCTTGCCCAAAGAGGATGCAATATGGTTTAGAAAAGGCACACAAGGCAAAGGAAAACCTGGAAACTCAATCCAAATTGGGACCCACAACTTGGTTTCATCTAAGACAGCAAATTCCTAGGTCCACAACTAGAAAACCAACAAAGAAGACTAGACATACTAGGGACCATGATTTAGGATTTCCTGAACATGATGGACCTTGACAAAGTAGAAAAGGAAAGAACCCTTGTTTAAATTTTAGACCATATCCAACTCATCAACATCGTGCAAAAAATCCAAAACCACTTGTCAAAATCTCTCGAAAATCCCAAAAAAAATCATAAAATATCATCAAATTTCCAAAATATCCAAATCCTATATATCTAAAATCCAAAAACATTCAAAAATTGTAAATTCAAAATCCAAAACATCCAAATCACATCAAAAATCCCTAAAATGGTCGAACATCAAAAATTCAAAAATGGAACCCTGTCGAACTACATCGTCTTTGAGCTTGCGTGTAGGCAAGGTTTATCTTTGATTAGGCCTTGAGACATCCTAGGTCAGTCCTTTAGGAGTATGTCATAATAAACATACATTCTTGTATCATAGAAAAAAGGAAAATTTCTTGACATGGGAATAATTGATGATAAATTTGACTTAATTAGGCCTTGATGTAGTGTTGTGAGGTATTTTACACGTCGACATTATTTCTTGGACCCTTTAAAATGAATTTATTCCAATGTCTTGTAACGGTGTTGTAATTTTTTGTAAAATACTTTCACGCCTCTCTAGACTTAATGAAGCCATTTTCCCTTAATTCAACATTATAAAATGTATTTAACGAAGGCATGTAAAATAAACTTAAATTTAATGTACTCTTGTAATGTTTCTTGCACATCCACATTAGTTCATGTTCCTTTCTAGGCTATGTGGACCTCATTTCAATGATGTAAAGTGTATTTAATCACACTTTCACATTGAATTCTATGTCACAAGCCCTATTTAAGATTCACATCATCATTAATAGGCCCCTATTACCCCATATTACACATCTTGAGGACCAATTTGATGAAATACCTAACAAAGTCACTATAAAAAACATTATTTTATTCTCTCCCAACAACCTAGCTGGAAAATGGACCCCTCTGAGACTACTTCACCATCTGTGGTGAATGAGTCCCTGTTAAGTAAGGCTGATTCACCCAAGGTGGCAAATGAGTGACGGTTTTCTCCATGTTGACCTTAGGGATCCAATTTATGAGAAAATAAGGTGAATTTCCTATAAAATCAAGCCTCTAAACCCTAATTTAAATCTTCTAACTCATTCACAAAGCATTCTTCATTATTCATCCATCATTCTTCCATCTCAAGTCAAGCAAGTTAGGCTTTCATCATTGTAAGTCATCAAGAGTGCTTTGTAAGACATTCCAGGGTATATTCTTCATGTTTTTCTATAGAACTTCAAGATCAAACATCATGGAAAGGTATTGACTTCATTGTTTCCTACTTTATTCACTTCTTTCATCATTTTCGTTTAATTACCTATAAAGGGGTTTGACCAAGGAAAACCCCCATGCCCTAACCTTCAACATTTCTCCTTCTTGTCTTGTGTGTTTGCAGCTTTAGGCCTCTTGGAAGCTTGGAAATCATTAAGAATCAAGTTACAAAGTTTTTTATCTCTTCTCTTCATTTTCCAAGGGAAAATATCAACAAAAAAGTCTCTTTCAAGTACAGAAATCAGAGTTTCGAAAGCACACATGTGTAGAGAACCAAAGTGTAGAATGAGATCTCCTCTTTCCTCTTTTGAATATTTAGAAATTCAAAAGTGGACTCATTCACCATTAGGGGTGAATGAGTTCCATTTCCAGGCCTGAATAGGGTTTTTTGCATTTCTGGATACCTTTTGTCTAAAATGGGTTCCAGAATATTTTAACAGAACATGGATTGATTTGCCCATAATGGAAAATGAGACCCATCTGGGCTGAAAATCATCATCAACAGCATTCCTAAATTCATTTCTAGTCTCCATCCATATCTTAGGTGCACCCTTTCAATCTCATCCATTTTTGTTAAGTTTTGTTCACATTTATAGGTGTTTTTGCATTACATAATGTGTTTTCAAACAAGTTGCATTTCAATAGTTTTACATTATTAATCTATCAATTTTATCAATTATTTGTATCTAGATCATTATATTTAGACATAATTTCATCATTCATATCTTAGATTGAGTGAACCACTTAGATTTTGTGGTGTGGGATCTATCTCTTTCCTTTAGGTGAAAGACCATAGTTGAGCAAAAGAGACATAGCATTCCACCACCTTAAAATATTTGGTTAAATTCCTTCAAATGTTCATATATCATATTTTATAATTCATCTCAGCCGAACTACATGGTCTTTGCATGTATAATGTAGGAAAGGGTTATCTTTGATCATCCCCTGAGGTCCCTAAGATAGGTCTTTTAGGTTAGGTTCTTGGTCGAAACTTTAAAAATCCCTAAACATTTGTAAAAACTCAAAAAACACAAAAAAACTTCAAATATCAAAAAAATCCTAAACATTCAAACATTAGAAAGGCCTTAAACATTAGAAAATTGGAGAACCCTAAAAAACCTAAAATAATTGAAAACAATTAAAACATTCACATAAACTTTCAAAAAGATCAAAATCAACCTCAAAACTTTTTTGACATACTGAAAACATTGAAATATTCTAGAAAATCAAAAACCACCCATCCCATTTTGCTTTCACCCACAATAAACTTCCATCCATAATAAATCGATCATCACCTTCGAGCTTTGTAAAAAAAAAATAGAAAGAAAATATAGCAAGTCGTACAATGAGAACCTAAGTGTCAAAATCTAAAGTCTAAATCTTAGGTAAATATGTCAGTAGAGTTTGTATCAATGAATTATCATAAAGCTTATCATCATCCTACATCAAACCATCTTATCAACATGTTCTGGGATGTATCCTTCCTGCAATGGATATCAGCATTAGAAATCGCCTTAGCTAAATTAAATTGGCAAGAGATATAGATAACACTGATCATTTATCTTTGGTCTTTTCTTATGATTTATCTTATTAACCCATTTTGATGACCTCTTGATGATGTCTATCAAAATGATTTAGAGAGAAAGGAATGGGGCATTGATCATTGTCTTTCATCTTGTTGTGCTTGTGTCTATTTTTTGTAAAATAATCTTGGTGCATACCTGCTAAGTTGTGTGTAGGGAAGTTGTTTGGAGTACATTGTGTAGACACTGAAATTTGGTTTAAGCCTGTGACTTCAATTTCTTCATTGTTGATACCTTAATCTATCATGATTAAATGATTTTAATTATTTAATTAAGTCATTTTAACATTTATTCTTCTATTAATTAAATAAATTGAATTATTTAATTAAATAACTTGAATTATTTAATTAAATAACTTTAATTATTTAATTAAATAACTTTAATTATTTAATTAAATAAATTTAATTCATTCATTCATTCATTTTACTTTTATTCAAATCCTGATTAATTAAATAAATGTTCTTTACTTAATTACGTCACTAATTAACTTTATCCTCTTTCTAAAATTAAATAAATTCTTATTTAATTGTTCTTATCATATCTTCGACAATAATTAAATAAATGCTTTAATTATTGAATTATTCATTAATTATTTTAGTTAATTAAATAAATCTTAATTTATTTAATTTAATCCTTAAATGTTGAATGTTGAATTAAATAATAATTTAATATATAAAAGCTTATTTTGGACATATTATTCTATATTTAGATAATTTTTCAAGTTATCTAATTATTCATTCACCACTTAACTCAAGATCTATTTAAATCAGTTAGTCATCTTCTGATTTAATCTCTATTTTTCTTTGACAAATAGACTCTTTGTCTTAACTAGTCAGTTATCTAGTCTTAATTCTTTTGTGTGAACACATTTATTAATTAAATAACTTTAATTAATTCATTCATTCATTTGTGTATTCGAACAAACCATTTGTTTCATGTAAATCCTCATCTTTACATGCAATCATTATTCTTCTAAATTTCAAATACTTTCAACTAGAGTTTAAATCATTATTTAATCTTGATCTTCACCTTTAATGTTTTATCACTCATGTCACCACTGACACTAATCTCAATGCATGTCAAATCTTATAATCTAAATCATCTATCTATCTTTAAATCTGAATTTGTCATTCGAACAATCAATTTTCTATAAATTGGTCTAACCTTCATCATTGTAACCCTCCCAAAATCTGATGGCTTTTGGAGCACTTGTTTTATAATCTTTGGTATTTCACTATTATCACATATATTGAGGCTATACTTGCACACATATTGAAAATCTAAGGGCAAGAATACTATCACGGCAAAAAGGAGGACAACAAAGGTTATTCATGGAACGATATTGATGCTTGGTGAGATCTTTTCATTTATGATTTCCTTTGTGCTTTTTTGTTTAACTTTAGTTTACATTCAACTTTAATTGTGTTGTTTATTGCTTTAATCTGATTTTGTTTTCATGATGCTACATTGGTGAACCCGACCTGAAGACACGCTCTTTGCAAATCCATAGAAATTTTATTCATTTTTGTAGGTATTGTATAATCCAACACCTTTGACATACGAAATGATGCAATTAATAGTGTAAGCTGCATATGAAGAGTGAAGTGATGCATCTGTAGCTTTCTGCAATGCAATTGATTGATAAAAACCTGTGATGTGTTTGTTGCTTTGAGCAACGCATCTAACTGGTATAGTTTTCTGAGTCTGATTCCTGAATTTAAATTTTTCATTATGTTTTTCATTTTATGACTAATTTTTAGTTTTCAGTGTGTGTCTTTAAGGAGTTAACATAGTGTTTTTATGACGTAGCATAGAAGACTAGTTTTAGAAACCCTTCTTGTAGGATGATCGATGAAGATAAATTTGAAACTACTGATGATTTATTTTTGCAGGATGTGTATCGAAGACTATTTTGAAACAAGAGTGTCTGAGTAGATTAGATAGCATTTACTTTAGTTATTAAAAAGATCTCTATCTACCATGTTTTGTGCACTTGCACACTTTGTGTTACCCAATCAGTGTGTACGTACACATTAATCCTTTTCATTTTTAAGAGAGGCTTCCCTAGGGATTTCATCACCTTAGGGTTTGACCTTGAGCATGTTTTCTAGCAGGCTATATCAAAGGGGGGAGAACAAAATTTGTACCCCAAGGAGTGGCTAGCATCTTTTGAATCCAAGTCATGAGATCCTTGATCCACTGACACTCAGTGGTGATGAGAGTGGGAGAGACCCTCCCAATCTCAAGCTATTTTAGACGGGCTCTCTATTCACAGACTCCATTACTAGACACCATTTGTTTTAGAAACCCAAATCCTTCTATTTGTTGGCATAGGAGGTTGAACCTCTGAACTCATCTCACATCCATATGGTTCTTTATAGAGATGAGAAATATGCCATGGTATTTTCATGGGTACTAAAGCTTGGCTACCCTAGAGAAGTGAGTGCCATGGAGGGCAACCAGTGGTTTCAAGCTTCTAGTCATCCACTATGAATAAGCATAGCTAAGGAAACCCAAGTGAGAATCTAGTAAGATACTGTCACATTCTAGCCTTAGGATCATATTTTTCTTCATTTAATTTTGTTCATGTCTAAAATACTGTGTTTTCTGAGTGTTTGTTATTTGCAAAAAAAATTATCAGAAATAGTGATTCAAAACCTATAGTTTACCAAAAAACCACATATGTTCATCAAAAAACTGCAATTGTCAAACAGCTCATCACATTTGTTCACCAAAAAAATGCATTTATTACTTAGAGTCACATCTATTTACTAGTCTATCACATCTATCAAAATTGAATCCAATCTATATTTACCATAAATCAAGTTGCATATGCTTACTAGTGAGTCACATCTATTAGAAAAAGTGACATCTACTTACTAGAATACCTCATCTGATCTCACGACTCACACATGTCAAGTTTGTTGATACCCCTGATTACTGGAAACCTGCAATTGAGACTTTCTATGACACATCTAATTAGGTGAGTTGCATCTAGAGTCTAGAATGACGCCTATTCCCCTATCACAGATCTAAGCTATGTTTTACTAGTCAACAATCTCTATTACCAGAATACCGCATCTGTTTACCAATAAAGCTTAGTTTATTTTTTGAGTTGTATTTGCAGTCTAGATCAATGCATCTGTTGGTCACAATTATTAATACACAGTTTGAGTTTGAAAACCACAACTAAAAATTTGTAAGTCACATCTACTTGATAGAAACCCGAGACTTTAGTTAACAGTAGACTGCAATTGACAATGCAAATCACAACTGTTAAATTCTATGACACATCTATTATCTTGCAACGTATGTTTTTGATTACCACAAAACCATAATTTACTATCACAGACTGAAATTAAGCATTCATACTAGTGTCTGATATATCCTTTTACACTAACTATTAGATAGAGACCATAAATTTTGCTCAAAATTTACACAATTGCATCCTTTAGGTATCATTTATTCATAATGATAGGCATCCTAGTTGTAGATCTTACTTTCATCTTAGGAGTCTTTATTTCCTTTAAATAGATCATCATTTGTAGATCTTAAGATAGGAACCTTTTAGGCTTTGGATGAACCCTTGCTTCAACCAACACTATCATTGAACCTAGTCATCATATGTGAGTCCTTCAAACTCATCACTAGTTTGGGAGCTCACCTTAACTTTTGGTCCTAGTCCTATGAAGGTTCCTTGTCAAAACCAAATTTAAACATGGGTTAAACTTTAGGTGGTAGGTGGCCACTTCTAGAATCTTTCCAAATTGATCACTTAGAATTTTGCATATTTAGATACTATCGTCCTAGGATAGTATCATTTTAGACATATCTTATTTGTAAGAAAATACCAAAAAAATAGTTGCATTCATTCTTTATATTTAGAAAATCCCAAAAACATAGACTAGATTCATACCATTTATAGACTTAGTTTTTGCATTGCTTGCACTTTGAGCTTACCTTACATGGTTGAAACAAGATCTAAAAGGAAAGAAAGAGAAAATATGGCTGATCCAAACAATTTCATCAATCCATTCTTGAACCCCTTTTCAAAGACATCTTCATCGAAACCTCACAAGACTTTGTTAGAAAAATTTGTTACTAGATATGCACAAGGATGCATTGTAGTGGAAGACATAGATGCTACTACATAGGTCCCTAATTTTTTCTCCATTGTAGATGACTATCTAGCAAATGACCCTCAACAATACTTAGCTAAGTTGCTAGTAGATGGTGCCAAGTTACCTCGTGGATTTGACATTTGTACCTTGCAAACAACATCTACCCAAGGAACAAACACGACAACTACTAGTGCTACTATACCTCAAGTGACTACTGCTATACAATCTAGAGGACCTACACAAAGTGGTTCAACAAGACACACATCTCCATTTGGTACATCTAGATCGACACAGGGTCTAAATTTCACCATTGAGGCATCATTAATCCCTTCAGTCCTCTTGTTGGGAACAAAAGACCTAAAATGTCAACTCCTACACCAAGTGTCAATGTCACTAGCACTATTCCATAGACAATAGCTATACCAAGTGCCAATGTCACTAGTACTATACCATAGATTGCGGTCTCACAAATAGGAAACATACCCTCCTTTCAATATGGCAGTCAACCCACCACTTCACAAATTCCAAATAAAAATCCATTCTCACATATTTTGAATCAAAATCCATTTTCACAAATCCCAAATCAAAATCCATTCATTCAGATTTTGAATCAAAACCTATTCACTAACATTCCAAATCAAAATCCACTTTATATTCAGACACTCAACCAAAACAAACCACAAAACATTAGATTCCAAAACATGTACATAGACCCAAACAATCCAGCTAGCACATCATTAATGCAAGTTGACGTCATGTAGACACAAATGCATGCCCTACAAATACAGATGGATAACATGGTCATTAATAGAACTTTCTCAACAAAGGATTCATGCCCATTTCCTCTTGACAAATCATTATACATGACACCTTTCCCACGTGTGTATTTTATACCTAACTTTCCCAAGTACAACAAAAAGTGTAATTTAATTGAACACATAAGGGAATTTTCCACGATGTGCATAGATGTCGCATATGAACCCACCTATCGTATGAGACTCTTTCTGAGAAGTCTTATTGGAATTGCACTAGAATGGTTTCTAGGTCTCCAATATGGCATAAAATCATGGAGTGAACTGGCCAAAAAATTCATTGAACACTTCTTTAATATTGAAAATGAGATCAACATAGCAACCTTGTGTCACACTACACAAGACAAAGGAGAAAATTTTATCACCTTCTTCCAAATATTGAGAAGTAGAGCTAGTCAATGTCCTGTAGAGATACCTAAGAACTAGAAAGTCACTATATTCTAAGAAAACCTCAACTCAAAATTGAGAAGTGACTTGAGAGTACATCCTTTGCAGAAGTAGTGGAAAAGGAACTCATACTAGAGAAAGGTCTCATTGACAAAGGGGAAGTCATGACACCCAACAAAAATCCCCCTCTATAAAACGCCCCCAATGACAAAAACATGTTTTGGTCTTGAAACAAAAATGTTACCAATGATGGGGTCATTGATGCTAAAACCCTACAAGGAGGACTAGTCATTACACTTAGAGGACATAACCCCTCTACCAACACACTCAATTTTGTCAATCAAACCCCCAACACTACCCAAAACACCTAGCGACCACAACAACAAAGGAGGTTTCCAAAACGTGAGTTCACTCCCTTAGGGGAAACCTTTGAATTAGTCTTCAAACAACTATTACAACGTAATCTCATATAACTTCAAGAGCCAAGACAATACGATCTAGGGAAATTCAAACCATTTTGGTGGGATGATAATTCCTTTTGTGATTTCAATCGAACCAAATGACAGCCTACAAAATTTCTTACAACTAAAAAACATCATATAGTACTTTGTCGAGAAAAAAAATTATTGAAGTCAGTGGATAGAAACCAACATCTTCAAACACTAATCACAAGGTCTTTTATGATCCACTACATGACCATGGGAAAGGAAAGGCCCCTAGTTTACGTAAGAAGACCAATACTATAGCCAAACACACTAGTGTTAAGCATGATTATAGTGGCCCAATAATAAATCACATCTAAGTTGTTTATGAGCATGTCAACATGATCACCATAAATCAAACTCTCAATTGTGCTATCAACACTCATTAAACCAAAATCACTATCCAAGGCCCTCCATCACACTAGACACCACAACATTCCAAGGCACAATACAACTTGACCAACTAGGGAAGACCCCAACCCAAATCTCTATCTTGGAATTTGTTGTGTATCTCCCCTTATCACCGATCCATTCTAGACAAGGCTTTACAAAGCACAAATGTCCCCACAAACCTTGATGTCAATAATTTCCAAGAGATGGTAGGCTACTTAACCAAAAATCATCATGTTACCTTCTCTGGAAAAGACTATGCAATCAAGAAGACAAATCATAATGACCCATTACACTTAGAAGTTTGTGTTCATAAAAAGAAATTCAGACGAGTCTTGGTAGACAGAGGAGCAAGGTTAAATATTTGTAGTTTAAAATTGGTTAAGGCTTTAGACCTCTCAGAGGCATGTGTCGAAACCACCAAAAGCATTGTTATTAAGGCTTATGATGATGAATAATGAAAATAAAATAGGGTTGTAACACTCCCTATCAGAATTGGGCCTGTAGTTATGGATACAAACTTCCAAGTCTTCGATCTCACCCTCCCATAAAACCTTATATTATGTAGACCATGGATTCATTCTATGAAGGTAGTCCCTTCTACCTACCATCAATGTCTAAAATTCCACTACAATGGCACTAATAATTACAATAGCTGGTGACCCAAATCCTTTCCAATATTGTACTAATCTACAAGAGATACCCCAACACTAGGTGCCTGTAAACTGAGAAGCTTCATCATCCAATTCTTCTCACTATGTTGATCCATCCACTCTCTCTAAAACATCAACTCCATCATCACTACCTTCCACTCCTAGGGTTGAGATCCAAGCCAAGGGTTGAGGAGAATATCACATGAAGACATCTTATTGTATTTGCCATCAAATTCCTCCTAAATGATTCAATTTACCTATAGAAGATAGGAGACAATCAATGGTCACCATATGCATCCCTCCCATAACAACATTCACAAAATGATGAGTATTAAAGTAAAAAATCCATCAACAAAGATGATGTGACCTCCTAGATATACAAAGAAAATAATGAAGAACTTCCTCCACTTTTTAAGATACCTACAGATCAATACAAAAAAGGTTTTACCATAATGTAGAGCAAAGGATACAATGGACATAGTGGCTTAGGCTTACATTAGAATGGGAGGACGAACCTATCATTGTTTCTAAATGGCTAAAAGGCCTAGGGCTTGGGTTTCAACCACTCCATATTGGAATTCCTAGTACCACGTCACCTTTACTAGAGGAAGTATAAGTGCTTCTAAAGATATTGAGACATCCAACAAACCATCTAACCAAACATACTATGATTCTTCCAACTCTAACAAATATGAGTGGGATTCCCTATCCTCCACCTCTATCATGGACTTTGATAAATTGTTTGGAGAACTTGACCAAAGTTGAAATCCTTGCCAAATCCATTGAACTCTTGTCCACCGAAGACTTTGAACAAAGAGGAATGGTTTAAAAATTACTATTAGGAATCTCTCGATCCTACCTCTTTGAAACTTGACAAATCCACTTCAAATAAACACACCTTGACAATAGGACCACCTTAGAATCCATATATTCCTAAGAAAAAGAACAAAGAGGATTTGGTAAGAAACCTTTGTGACTATGTGAACAACTTAGCTTTTACCTTGACCCCTTTGAACTTTGACACCTCTGATGATGGCATTCCCTTAGTATACCCCCAGCTCATCAATTGGGACCAACAAGACACGCCAATCTTAGATATATTTGAGAACAACAAAGAAATTGCTAGCTTCCTAGGACTACGAGAAGGCATACCTAGTGTGATCATAAGGTTGGCTTTACCATAGACTTGGACAACATGGAATATTTTGGGGAATCTTTTCAACCCTCTAATCACAAAAATAAGAAAAAGAATCAAAAATATAAAAATGGCAAGTCCCTAGGTGAAAATCGAAAGGCACCTTTGGATGATGAAAAGGCCAAAAATAAGGACGCATCTGAGCGTGAAAACCTCTCTAAGGCACCTAAGGATGGAGGTTTGAACATTCTCCTAGTTGCTCAGGAAAGGTCACCAATGTTAGTTGAAGAATCTGTGGAATTCAACATAGGTACTAAAGAGAATCCTTGGCTAGTCTATTTTACAACATTGTTGACAAAAATAGAGCAACAAGAATTTTGTAACTTCACACAAAGAAATATCAACTTTTTCTAGGTCATATGTTGACATGCTTGGACTAGATCCTAAACTTGTACTACATTTTCTGTTACAACAAGGATTTAAACAAGTAAAACAGAAATTGAGCAAAAAGTACATATAGATTGCTCTACTAGTCAAGGTTGAATTAAATAAACTATTGGATGTTGGCTTCATTAGATCAATTGACTATGGAGATTGGATTTCCAATCTTGTACCAATCACAAAACTAGCATGGGGCATTCACATCTATATAGATTTCAGAGATATAAAAAAATCATGTCCCAAAGATGACTTTCCCTTGTCAAACATTGACATGATTGTAGGTACATGACAACATGAAATGAGATGTTATCCCTTATGGATGTATTTTTAGGATATAATCATATTAGAATTACAACTAAAGACCAGCCTAAGATAAATTTCACTTTGTCCATGGGAAACATATTGCTAGAATGTTATACCCTTTGGACTCAAAAATGTTGGACCAACATATCAATAAGCCATGACGACTATTTTTCATGGCCTCATACACACTCTCATGGAGGATTATGTGGATGACTTGATAGATAAATCACTCACAAGATTTGATCATTTACAAGTTCTTGAGAATATTTTTCAAAGGCTAGAAGAATATAAAGTTAGGTTAAATCCAAAGAAATATGTATTCAGCCTTAAATCAGGAAAGCTTCTAGGATATATCATTTCTAGATGAGGCATTGAAGTGGATCCAATAAAAGTGAAAGAAATAATAGACATGCCTCCACTAGCTAATCTCACTCAACTAGGGACACTACAAGGGAGACTACAATCCATCAAAATATTCATTGTACAGTTAGAAAATAAGACACATCCCTTACAACATCTACTTAGAAAAGGAGTACCCTTTGTATGGACAGGTAAGTTTCAAGAATCTTTTCAACTAATCAAAGATTACCTACTCAAACCACCAGTCTTAATGTCACCTATTGAGGAACTACCATTAATTCTCTACATATCAACCACCACCTCAGCACTAGAAGTATTGCTTGCACAAAATGACAATGAGGGTCATGAAAGGGCAATATACTATATCATCCACACTTTGGTAGGTTATGAGCTTAATTAAAGTAACATTGAACATGCTTTTCTTGCTATATTTTTTTCTACTAAAAAACTTAGACACTACATGCTAAACCATCAAAACATGTTGGTTGCAAAGATAGATCCTCTGAAATATCTTCTTAGCAAAGCAACATTGATAGGACAACTAGCCAAATGGGTAATGATACTCAGCAAATATGATATCCAGTATGTAGAGAGAAAAGCTATCAAAGGAAAAGTCATTGTTGATCAGTTGGCCAATGCACCAATACAAGTATATCACCCTTTAGTTACAGATTTTCTTGATGAGTTCATATTCACTCTTGACATGAGCACAACATGGAAATTTTAATTTGATGGTTCCCATACAAATTATTACTTAGGGGCTAGTATATTGTTTATCACACAATAGGTTGACTCTATTCCTAAGTCATTTAGGATTTCTTTTCAATGTCATAATAACATATTAGAATACAAGGCTCTTGTGATAGGATTACACTTGGAAATCAAATGGAAGATCAAGAACCTATAAGTTTATGGTGATTCTCAACTAGTAATCCAATAGGTAAATGATGACTATGAGACTAAAGATGAAAAGCTAACCCCATACAAATGCATGGTAGATAGCTTCAAAGAATATTTTGACAAGGTTTACGTTCATCAAATACCTCACATTCTAAATAGGCCAGCAGACGCCATGGCTAGTATTGCTTAGACATACCTAGCAACGTGCCTAAATTTGAGTTTTTGGTAGAACAACTTTTGGTCCCTGCCTATGACATCCCAGGTTTAGAGATGGTGTGTGAGATTTTTTCTCCCAATTCCCCATGGTATAAGGACATATATGACTACCTCCATGCAAAGATCATACCCCCTAACCTTTCCAACAACCAACATAGGACATTTATCCATAAGGCAGCCAAGTATTCCATCATCGAAGACACCCTATATAGATGCACCCTAGAAAATACCCTATTGATATGTATTAATATTGAAGAAGCACAAGAAACTTTGCATGGGTTACTTGAGGTATGTGTGTATCCCATTCTAGAGTCTGGCCTTAGTTAAGAAGATTATGAGACTAGGTTATTATTGGCCAACCATGGAAAAAGACTCATATATCTTTGTCAATAAATGTCATCAATGTTAGAAACACAGAGACTTGATACATGCACCAACATAGGAGCTCCATCCCATAACATCACCATGACCCTTTGCTCAATGGGGGCTTGATCTCATAGGAAAGATACATCCCACATCCTCTAATGGCCATAAGTTCATAATCACTATGACTGAGTACTTCACCAAGTGGATTGAAGCTTTTCCCATGACCTACATCACCAACATACACATTTCTAGCTTTATCCTTAATTATATCATTTGTTAGTATGGTGTTCCTCAATCCATAATCATAGATAATGGTCATCCATTCAAGAACAAATAATTCCATCATCTCTACAAATAATACCATACCCAACATCACTTTACCACCCCATATTAACCACAAGGTAATGGCCAAGCTGAGGCACATAATAAAACTATCATCAAAATCCTCAAAAAGACTGTCAATGATGTTGGTCATGATTGGAATTTACAAGGTAATCCAGCCTTATGGGTTTACCACACAAGCATCCATATTCCTATTGGTGCCACTCCATATTTCTTTGTATTTTTTTTTGAGGCCATCTTTCCTATTGAGTTCAAGATTCCTTCCCTAAGGGTATCTTCGAAAGGGAATATTGACAATGAAGAGTATCATTTTTCAAGACTATATGAGCTATAATTCCTAGATGAATGAAGATAGAAGGCTTTAGATCATCTCCAAGCATATCAATATCATCTTCATCACAGATACAAAAGGAAAGTGTTGAATATAAATTTTGGCATTGGTGACCTAGTTTTAATGGAGAATCTAAAGAATCAAGCTGAAAGAGAAAAACTGGGAAAGTTTGAACCAAACTAGTTAGGACCCTACATTGTTATAGAATCCTTTGGATCAAAAGCATATCAACTCTCTAATCCTAAATGAGAACCATTATTGACACATATCAACAATCTTGATCTGAAGAAGTTCTACCCATAGCTTCTAAGAGTTTTGTCTTAATCATCAAAAATAGAAAAAAAAAAACAAAAATCAAAAAAATTGTTATCTAGGTGATAACCTAGCAAACAAGCATCTTGGTAACATAAAAAAAAAATTTAAAAAAACCAAAAAAAAAAATAGTAAAGAGAAATAAGTCATCCAATAGTAAAAAACACTTCGGTGACACTTTGGATAAGTACCATGATGAAAACCTAGAAAATAGGCGCCATGTGTAGTCGACTCTACTCCTTTGTCTACCATCATTATAATCTGACTTCCCTATATATATCACATATCTTTCCCATCCATCGCTTGTACATACAACTCATAATAAATGGTTGTTCGAGTATGTGCAGGATCATGGTGCGCCAAAAAGTGGCAATATTTGTAGGGTATGTGGCTGATGACTTTTTTTTCACCCAAAATTAATGAAACGAAAAGGGTTTTTAGAGGAGATTCTCAGCTTTCCAAAAATATAAATTATGATTTAATTTGAATTTAATAAATAATTATTATTCATTTTCTATTAGAATTACACTAAAGTCCCCGATTGATAGGATGATTGAAAAACATCTATAACTTTCTAAACGGTATCATATTTTTGAATCCAAAATATGCGCCACATTATATGCTTCACATAATATAGGATTAAAAAAGAAAAAAATAAATTTTGAAGTTTTGACCAAGTTAAGGTGAATTGATTGGATGATTTTTATATTTTCTAAAAGTTGTAATAAAAAATTCATAATTAATTATTTACTTGGAAAAAATTACAAAAAATATGCATCACATCCATACATGAGTTCTCTACTTATATATAAATCTACAAAAAATATTATCATTTTATTATGGTTAGGTGGTTAGACAGACACCTACTTATTTTTTCCCTGAAATTTAAGTACTACTGCATTGAAATTTCAAATTTTCACCAAATAGATTTTATTTATTTTTAAATAAACCTAGTATTTTAGAAACTACATTCAATTTTCTATAAATTATATTCTCACATATTTTTGAAATAATATAGATAACCTATTCAAATATTTACGTCAAGTTGCCTAACACTGATTTTTCTAAATTTTTTGCCACTTAAGGGCCTATTTTTTGCATGATGATCCTGCACATACCCATTCTTTCCATAACTTGGAATGATTGACATCACGCGCACTTCGTATCTCCCATCCCATCTTATTCATAATCAATTGGTCTTATACTCGACTCAGGGAAAGAACATGACTTACGTCATATTGGTTCTTACATTGGTTATTCTGAAGATGTAAAACCATCGAGAAAAATCCAAAAACATAAAAAAATGAAAAAAAAAAGTGGAAAACTTCAAAAAGACAAAAGAAATAGAGTCAGAGTTAGTCGCAATTTTTCATTCTTTTTCATTTATTGAAATACGTTGCCTCTGCAACTAGATGTAGGCAAGGCCATTTTTTGATGTTCCCTTGAGGCATTAGGCTAGTCCTTTTAGGTTTGTCTATAGAAAATCATGGCTCAATCCATTTGTATATATGACAAGGTCATTGGTCATGTCAAAGTATGAGTTCTCTATGTGTATAACATAGGAAATACCATCAATCGATGACCCCTAAGGCTGCATTAGGTTATCCCATTAGGGTTCATCACATACACTACCACACACATCAGATATCTTCATGCAATTCAAGCTTTTTATAAACAGTCTTGTTAGTCAAATTATACTCAAACTACGAGGTTTCTGTGTGTATAACATAGACAAGGCCACCAATCGATGAGCCCTCGAGGCCGCACTAGGTCAATCCTTTAGGGTTTGTCATCACACACAGTCAATTTTGAGCACATCACATCAAGTCAAGCATCAACAAGATGAATAAGTCAAAAATTTCATCAAGTCAAATCAAAAAAATTGCCAAAGCAACAACGAAAACAAATCAACTTATATCTACTACAGGATGTGTCCTTCCTAAAAACAAACATCATCAGAACAATCAACCTATGTCTTATACAAGATGAGTCCTTCCTGATTATAGACATTGTCAAACAATCAACATAGCCTTACACAAGTTATCACATCAAATACATTAGACTCAACATCTTGTATGACTTTTTGAAACTAGGTTTTTGCCATGCCTTATGCAAATAGTCATAACATCAAAACCATACTCCAACATCTTATACGGTATGTTTCCTTCCTAAAATAAAGCTCTATCAATCAATCCTCTTATCAATCAAAAAAATCAAACAAACAGATCAAATTTTTCCAAATATTTTATTGAATTTAACTTTATGATTGGAATCCTGTTACTAGCTTTCTCAAGGATGTCCCATAAAGGATTTAGAGAAGCAACGATGTATCAAAATTCTATTTTATTTGACTGTTGTTTGATGATTGTCTTTTCATTTAGCTTTATTTTGGAGTCATGTTACTAGTTTCCTCAAGGATATCCCATGAAGGGTCTAGAGGAGAAATGACATCTCATGACTTGACTTTTATTTGTTTTTTGTTTGTAGTTTGTCTTGACAAAAATACTAGGGAAATTGTGCCATTAATATGAGTTAGGACACTCCTTGTCTACGACTGTCTCTTTTTAGTAGGTGGATGACCTTGCACACCTTGATCTTTCTCATATAATCATGTTTGTCTCCATTTGTATTAGTTACTACCCAATGATGATTTAATGCAAGACTTATTATGTTTCAAAAAAAAATCAAAGATTCTTATACCAACATCTATGTTTTTTATTATTCATCTTCTTTTCGCATTAACATTTCTTCTTTCTTGCATTATGTCAGAGTCCTGTGACACACAAAATATAAAGCATCCTTCATGTGCATTTATGTTAGAAACATCATGTAAATATTATTACATTTTAAATCATACATATATGCTACATTTTGAAAACACAAAAATACAGGCATCTATCATATCTAGGAAACCATGGCATAATAAGCATTCATTATCATAGATTACTTAACATATAGCTTCACATGTACATAGAAATTGTAAATACATACATCACATTACATCTCATTATCATCATATGAGAATAAACATCACATCATAACCTGCATAAAACATCATAAAGTAAATATGATCATCCATAACATATGCATATCATATAGATGATAACATGTCATATAGAACAAATGCATAAATATAAGACTACATAATCATAAAATAGAACTACACATCATAAAAATCACCACCAAAATCATATATATATCACTCAAAAAGTGTCACATCACAATGTCATAATGTATTAGTAAAAAATGAAGCCCGTAGGCTCTATGATCAAATACAATGTCTAATGAATAAATATAAGAATATGTCACTATCCAGAACTCCCACTACTCCCATGTTAAGAATGTGGAGGTGACTAAAAACAAGATCTTGATGGTTGATGTGCAAAAGGAGGCCTATCATATGGCCCAGTCCTATGAGGTCCCATGACCCCTTTGTACTCTAAGTCATGCTTTGAGTCCTGATCCGTGACCTACTACTATGTGCCTGAGAATAACTAGGAGCCTCTCTCTCAAGAGGGACCTCTCCCTCATATAGGTCATTGTAGTAAGTTGCTCTCACCAACTATGACTAACTCTCAAGTGAAAGCTATAGCTAGCCCAGTGCAAAGAGCTATAAACTCTATAAATATTTTCTTAGTCTCCTATCTTTGAGTTATGACCTGATCACTATTCATATATACTTTGTCTCTCTCCATTTGTAGCGAGTCCCACTTTTCCATCAATTCCCTCATCCTCTCCTCCAGAAACTCTACTCTGGCCTATAGATCTCCTACCTGCTAATTGATAGGACCTATATCATCCTATCGTGGTTGATCTCCCATATGATCATCCCACTCCTCAGTGATCCTATCATGGATCTCCCTCTCCTGATCTCCCATCTCCTCCTCATCATCATCATCTTGGTATCTTGCAAGTATACCAAGAGCATAAATCTCCTCCTCTTCATGCTCCTCAATAATATCCTCCTTTTTTGCATGCTCCTCCCCACCAACTTCACCACCAACATCATTGTCTCCCCTGCCAACTTCAAGCATGGGTATATCCCCCCCTCCTCCTCCTCATGCATAGGTGACAAATGTGGGCCTCTTCCTTAGCGACCACGTCAAACCCTACCACCACCTCTCTGACCTTCTCCTCCTCCATCTCTGCCATCACCTTTGCCACCTCTACCACCATGGCCTCGACCTCGACCATGCATGCCTCGAGGTCTTTTACCATGCTTCTCCATAGGTGAATCCTGCTCTAGATTGGTAAAGGGAACTAACCTGTGACTAGCTCACTAGGTATCATACGCAACCTTCATGCCAAGATCTGTAGCACCACCTATCCATCCCCACTAAATAGGCTATAGTACATCAATTTTATCCTTGGTTGTCGCAATTGGAATCTCTATTTCCCATAGAGTAGCATCCCTCAAAGATCATGCATACTCTACTCAGCCTCATGACTCATCCTGAACCTCATCGAACTATCTTAGGACTCTGTCTAACAAATACCTCTCAATAATGTGAACATGTGAAACTATTTGACCAATCAAATACTGAGTCTTTCAATGGACAATAGATGTCGATCCTTATCTGGCCACTGAGCACAATCCATGTATGACCTCTAGTTAAACTACACCATAGTGTCGATGGAATGTCTATAATAACCTATGTCTCCTACATGTGTTTGGGTGTTTTTCCCCACATATCAGAAGGCATAAGGAGATCCATACTCTAGCTTGGTTGTAACATGCAGAAAAAATATAGCAATGTGCTCCTGCACCCATACCATCAATAGCATGGTACCACAACTCATCGACTGTCCCTCTCTATAGGCTATATAATGTAAATTAAAATATAACATGGAAAAAAAACATGGGCCCCATGCATACACCACCCATGTATCCAACATACCTACTAACATCTCCCCCCATCCCATAGGAAATCCATAACCTCGACAGTCAAACAGAACTACCCCCCAATCAATGTACACAACATGCAATCAATCCTATCATAGCTACAAGCTATACATTCCATTTAATCTCATTATTATCAATTCCTAATTTCCTAATATCATCATGTGGGTCATATCTACACATCTCACTGAAACCCCTTTGTGTATCATACATGACCCTAGCACGCCTAATCAAAAACCTCAAAATCTTATACATGTCCTCTAAAGTAATAGTAGCCTCACCTATAGGGAGATGAAAAGAAGACGTATCAAAGTGCCAAAGCTCATAGAGAGTGGTCAACAAACCTTGGTTTGCTCAAATAGTGGGAATATAGGTAACATGATGCAAACCTAGGTGCTAGAGGAACTGTCTCTCCCCACTCTGTAGCTGATCTAAAAAATCAAAAGTTAATGATCTAGACTCCCTCATGTAAACTGGATCCAATACAACCTCCAATGGCATAATGCATATCTAGTTTCAAAAAATAAACAACCTTTTACAATCTACAATTTAAAAAAAAAAAAATTGCTAGCCAAATGTGTCATTTGCTATAAAATTCATTGCAAAAACTAAAATGCATCATTAAACTTTGCAAATGCGTTGAAAAATATCACATGCATCATCAAACAATACTGATGCATTCATTTATGCAAATGCATCCAAACAAAAACCAAACGCAAACAATTATGCACATGCATATCAAATCACAAATGCGATGTAAATCCATACATTCACTATATTTCTTATCAAATGGGTTTCAAAAATATAGATGGGATGCATTAAAAATCAAATGTGATCATTTAATTATGTGCATATGCTAGCTTAGATGTGATTCTACAAATGTGGCATTTTGATGAAAAATGTGTTGATTACACGTGCATATGTTTTGATTTAAAAAGTGACACATGAGAAAAAATTGAGTTAAATGCCTAAAATTGCATGAAATGAAAAATTTCAAAAGACGGTGTCTGATTACTTACTGTGGATCCTGCATTTGCAATGCTATTAGTGAGGAACTGGCAACATGGTTACAAAGGGCTCTAGAAAAAGAATTATAATTTTCCAACTTGAGGGGTGAAAATGAATTAGATTTTCACTCAATTCTATTTATACCTATGGTTTTTGGGGGGATTTTTCCAAACCTTGTGTATTGGGTGCACCATTTTACAACTTCTAACAACTATTTTTCCTATTCAACTTCATCGAAACTAATTTCTATTACCACCATCAAACTTCTAGCTCTCAAATTGACTAATTGGGACTATTTCCATTTTTTTTTTGAAATTTTTTGAAGATTTGTCAATTTTCCCGAGGTGGCATACCTTTACCTATTTCACACTAGGGCACGACTGCGGCATGTTTCTAATTGATTTTTTTTGACACAACACCAAAATGACATTGTATCAAAGAGGGAAAAATGTAGACACTAAAAAATTGGTCTGAGTCTGTGACTTCAATTTCTTCATAGTTCATACCTTTATCTGTCATGATTAAATAATTTTAATTATTTAATTATTTTCCAAAGTCCTTTCTCATCTATTAATTAAATAACTTTTAATCATTTAATTAATTCATTTTAACATTTATTCTTCTATTAATTAAATAACTTTAATTATTTAGTTAATTCATTTTAATTTTATTCAAATCCTGATTAATTAAATAAATGTTCTTTATTTAATTTTGTCACTAATTAACTTTATCCTCTTTCTAAAATCAACTAAATTCTTACTTAATTTATTCCTATCATATCTTCGACTATAATTATATAAATATTTTAATTATTTAATTATTCATTAATTCTTTCAGTCAATTAATTAAATCTTAATTTATTTAATTTAATCTTTAAATGTTAAGTGTTGAATTAAATAATCATTTAATTCATAAAAGTTTATTTTGGACATATTCTTCTATATTTAGATAATTTTTTAAGTTATCTAATTATTCATTCACCACTTAACTTGAGATCTATTTAAATCAGTGAGTCATCTTCTGATTTAATGTCTAATTTTCTTTGACGAATAGACTTTGTATCTTAACTAGTCATTTATCTTGTTTTAATTCTTTTTCATGCACACATTTATTTATTTAATTCATTCATTCATTTGTGCATTCAAACAAACCATTTCATTTATGCAAATCATCATCTTTACATGCAATCATTATTCTTCTAATTTTTGAATACTTTCAACTAGAGATTAAATCATTATTTAATCTTGATCTTCACCTTTTATGTTTTACCACTCATGCCACTACTAACACTAATCTCAATACATGTAAAATCTTTAATCTAAATCATTTGTCTATAAATTTATTTGACTTTCATCATTGTAACCCACCTGAAATATTATGACTTTTGGAGAACTTATTTTATAATCTTTGATATTTCCCTATTATCACATCTATTGAGGCTATACTTGCACAAATACTAAAAATCTAAGGGAAAGAATACTATCACAGTGAAATGGAGAAGGACAACAAAATTTACTCATGGAACTATACTGATGCTTGGTGGGATCTTTTCATTTAGGCTTTCCTTTGTGCTTTGTTGTTTAGCTCTAGTTTACATTTGAGTTTAATTGCATTGTTTATTGTTTTAATCCGCTTTTATTTCCATGATGTTACACATTGTTGTGTATGCTTTGGTCTGATATATTCTTGTGGACAATGATTTTGGATTGCCCAACTACTTTAAGCTCCTTCTAGGGTATTTTACCTAAAAGGAGAAAGAATTGGGGTCCAAAATGTAAATTTATACACTGAAGATTAATCTAAATAAGATGTAAAGTATCTAATTATGATGTACTAATGCATTGAACTAAAAAGAAAATTATTTAATGATGCAAAACCTACAAAATGTGAAGTGCTAGAAAACAAACTATGATATGCAAAAACACATAAAAATTCAAGTAAATGATGAAATAAATTAATAGAATTGGAGAGGTGCACCAAGAATCCTAAAGAAATGACTTAAAATGTTGGCTAGGACACTTATTCCAAGTTGGGCGACTTAGTCTCAGTTTTGGGAAAAATTTGTTGGAATAGGAATCTCCCAAATGGGTATTAAAAAATGCAGAAACCACTTTTTAGACCTAGGAGTGAGACTAATTTTCCATTGGTGGTGACTTAGCCCACCTGTAGATTTTAGGAATCTCCATACAAGATCCTATAGCTTCAAGTCTGCACTTTCTTTTCTAACAAGTGTCCACTCTTGATTTTGTAGAAAAAGGGATAAAAAGTGTCTCCAAGCTTGAATTATGGTTATGTTGACTTAAACAGCTTTGATGACTTGTTGACCACTTTTCAACACCTATTTCTTTGATAACTATTCCTACAAAGTCTACAAAAACACAAGCGAAGAGGGAAAGATGGTTAAGCGTTACAGTATAGGGGTTTTCCTTGGTCAAACCCCACTTTGGTAATCAAGCCCTAGATAATGAAATGAAATATGAAGAGAATGATAAATAAACATGAAAATGTCATAGACTTACCTTACCCTTGATGCATAAATCTAAAGATATCAATGAAGTTCTCTAATGGATGACTTAATTATTCTTAGAGTGCTTGAATGCTTGAAAGATCTAATGCTTAATGAGTGCAAGAGATTAAGAGATTGTAGGAGATAAAAAATGAGGGGAACAACCCTTATTTATACTTGATCTTACTAAATTTACCAAAAATAACACATCACAAGCTAACCTCAAGGGTTATAGAATGAAGTCCCTCTAGAAATTTGCAATAATTTTGAGTTTTATGCCAAAAAGGACTAAGTTGCCCCTACTGGCGACATAGTACCTCTTAAGAAAATTAAGTGGGCGTTAGGAATTATAGGGCATTAAATGTTGTCCAATGGGAATATAATAAAAAACACACTTAAGACATGTTGAAAAGTGTATTAGGGTATGTGTGCGATCATCATGGAAAAAATAGGCCCTTAAGTGGCAAAAAAATCAGAAAAATTAGAGTTAGACAACTTGACATAAAATTTTGAATAAGTCATCTATATTACTTCAAAAATATGTAAGAATAGAATCTGTAGAAAATTGAATGTAGTTCTAAACTAATATGTTTGTTTTAAAAAAATAAAAATCTATTTGGTGAAAATTTGAAATTTTAATGCAATGGTACTTAAATTTCAGGTGTTTGTCTAACCACCCTAACCACAATAAAATGATAATATTTTTTTATAATATTTTAGATATAAGTAGAGGACTCATGCCCCAATATGATGCATATTTTTTTGTAATATTTTTCCAAGTAAATAATTAATTATGAATTTTTTATTAAAAAAATTTAAAAAATATAAAAACTCATATGTCTAACCACCTTAACATGGTCAAAACTTCATGAAATTCATTTTTTCTTTCTTTAATCCTATATTATGCAAAGCATAGAATGTGACACATGTTTGGGATTGAAAAAAGGTGATATTGCTTGAAATCCATAGATGTTTTTCAATCAGCCTATCAATTAGGACTTTAGTCATAATTTGAATAGAAAATGAATACTAATTACTTATTAAATTAAAAGTAAAGAATTATTTATATCAGTGGAAAGCTAAGTATCTTCTTTAAAAACCCTTTTTGTTTCATCAATTTTGGGTTAAAAAATAGCCGTCAGCCACATACCCATCATATTGCCACTTTTTGGTCCATCATGATCCTGGACATACCCATTACAGGGTCATTTAAACATGAGAAAGGGTTGAATTAGTGATAACAAGTCTAGAAAAGAGTGAAATTGGGTTACAACACTTTACAACAATTTTAAATAAGATTTGGTAAGTAATAAAAAGGAGGTTATTTGGATGAATTATGATTAAAGGGTCCTATAAAAGTGTTAAAGTGGGTTACAACACCTTTACAAGACAACCTAGAAGCCTTAATGATTCACAAGGTTTCAAGACCTAATGTGAATGTGTTGGCCACATTACAACATTAAATCTAGGAAAAATCAAACCAGAGTCCACTACGAGCGCCTAAACATGAAAAAGTAGAAGGGTTACTTTTTCTATGTCCATAATTAGCCCCCACTTTAGTGAGAGGATGAACTTGCTTCAAACTCACACTAAATTATTTGATCATGCAACAAAGAAGGGTTTGAATGCACTAATGATTCATGACATGAGATAAAAATAATCAAGAGGGATGATCAAGCCCCCAAGATCACAATCCCATGGAAAATCAAACATAGGCACAAAGGAACACACATGAAAGTGATGAAGAGGAATGAAAGAAAGTTTTGATCATTTTTGCAACTCATTTTGTATTAGATCTAGGTTGTTTGTTTGAAATAAGAAATGTGTACTCACTCTGGGGAAAAAAAACTTATGGTTGTCCACTGGGTGAGAAATCCCAAGTATACTCACTCTAGGGCCATGAAACTTCTAGTTGTCTGTGGGGTGAGAAGGCCCAAAAGGTAAGAAACATACACTCAGTTGGTATGCACTCACACAAGTAGGTGGATATGCAGAAAAGTTGTGCATCAGAATGGGCTTTCCCACTCAACCATACTAAACTTATACCTCCTAATACCTTTAATAAGGCACCACAATGGACAATGTCATTTTGTGCTTCATAAGAAAAGGAAAGCTTTGTATGCTTAGAACTCATGAACAAATGAAATTGTACCATAGACATGCAAGTTGTGTTATGCAACATGGCCATGAAATGCAAAATTCAGCATGTAAAGAAAATGTTCAAATGAGTCTTGTTAAGTTCATGTGAGGTCTTTAACTTAGGGAACATTGTGTCTAATGTCTCCAATAGAGGACCAATCAAAGAAAATAATATTCACAACTTAGGGGATATAGTGTGTCACATTAGGCCACCAAGAGGAATGTAATATGCTTAGAAAGATCATGCTAATGAAGGACATCACACCCAATGTCATCCACAAAGTGACAAAAACATTGTATGAAGTGAGAGGGGTATACTAGGAACCAAGAAAAAGAAAAATACAAATGAATAATTTTAATGTATGCCCCCACTTTTTAAAGGAATTTCTATAACTGTTCTATGGGGAGAACATTGATACGCACAGTAGCAAACAAAAACAAAAGAAAAAGAAAGATGGAAACCAAAATGAAAGAATATTGTGTAAGTACATTTCAAGCAATTCCACACCTGAAAACTTCAAATGGTAAAGAAAAGAAAATATATAGCTAGGGGAAAGGACAAATGCATAGATGTCACGGTTCAATGCCTTGATGTCATACAACCCCTGTGAAGTGAAATTCATCAAACAAAAGCAAAAAAGGAAAAATATAAGGAGAACTTTTGGGTCAGTTTGAAGAGAGTAGAGGGCACCTCAATGCTCTGCATCATCCCCAAAAGGAAAACAAAAAATAAAAGCGAAAAAGAAAATGAAAATGTATGACATATAGGAGAATAAATGTACAAATAGAAGAAGGGCACAAAGAGAGATAGAACATCAAATGTCACATCATGGGGGAACACGATACGCACATGCAATGACACAAAAGAAAAGAAAAAGAAAAAGGAAAAATGTAAAATGTCTAGTAATGCAAATGTAAGTCACCCATCAAGCAAGTCATCCACCTCCCAACTTCAATGGGTAGAAGTGGGAGATGAATAGCATAGCTAAGGGACAAGGAAAAATGCATTACAAGGTCATAGCTAACAACTTCTTGCCCCCATAGTGTGTAAGGAAAGAATGAGCCAAGGTGGATGATGGGAAGGACCATGCAACAGTGAGAATGGAAAATTATACAACTATTGGATGATAAAGGTATAGGGTACTTATGGGATGACAGATAACATTCATCAATGAAGTGATACTATTCATTATGTCCTTCAATGTTTGACATTCATTAGTTTGATGTCCAAGAAAATGATGATATTTACAATAAGGTGCCATTGAATCTTTAGGATGGATTACCAACCTATTCATAGGTGGTAATAGAATGAGACATTTGGTTTGATCGAATTTGGAGTTTCCTTTCACATCTGGTATGTGTGGTGGATCATGGGCCAAAAAGTGGTGATATGATGGGTATGTGTAGGTATGTCATAATTAATTTTTTTACCCAAAATTGATGAAACAAAAAGGTTTTAAACGAAATTCTAAGTTTTCCACTAATATAATTTTTTCTTTTTTTAATTTAATAAAACATTATTATTAATTTTTCTATTTGAATTACAACTAAAGTCCTAATTAATAGGTTGATTAAAAAACATCTATAGCTTCAAACGGTATCACATTTTTGAATTTAATATATGTGTTTACATCCCATGATTTGCATACTATAATGATTATAAAAAGATGAATTTCATGATGTCTTGACCAAGTTAAGGTGTTTAGACATATGAGTTTTTATATTTTTAAAAAGTTGTAATAAAAATTCAAAATTGATTATTTACTGGAAGAAGATTGAGAAAATATGCATCACATCCGGACATGAGTCCTTTACTTATATCTAAAATCTTATAAAAAAATATTATCATTTTATTATGGTTAGGGTTGTCTGAAAGACACCTACTTCTTATTTTTTTCCTTAAACTTAAGTACTACTGCATTGAAATTTCAAATTTTCACCAAATAGATTTTTTTTTTTTAAAGTAAACCTAGTAGTTTAGAAACTGTTGTCCCTTAGTATTATTTGGCATTAATGTCATAACACCAAAATTTGAGGTATCAGGTTGTGCACATGGTGATCTTTTGATTCAGTTTTGTTTGCATGAGTTTATATATCCATATGTACTGTTCTATTTTTGAATCATCACTAGCACATGGCATATTTTTGTGATTGATGTCTTTTTCAATGTGGAATTGATGATAATTCTTGATTGCTTCTCCCACTTGGAATACTTTCTTGGTTCACATCACAGTGGTATTGATTTAGTGATTACAAATGTAAGGTGGGTATCTTTGTAAGGAAATATTTGGTAGGTGGAAAATTTTATTTTCTCAAGGATAATAATGAAGTAGAAAATGGTGGCAATGATAATGTTTTATAAAGTCAAAACTAAAAAAATTCTTGCATTGTCAGTAGTAATTATTTTTTGTTTGAATGGGAATTTTTCCCATCATAATTCATGGATATGAAAATTCATTATGTCGAAATAGAAAGCTTCTATGAAGCCTTGATAAGCATTGGTGTTTGTTTCATTTTTGTTTTACCCTAATCATAGCGTTGGCAGAGGTTGTTTCAAGTGTCAATTGGATGGGTAAGAAGTTTTAGTAAAGAGAAAAATAGTGAAATGTTTTTAGGCATTCATTTATTGTTTGATTCGTAGCTATGGAAAGAAGGGATTAGTAATTCAATTGTTGACTATGCAGACAAAATATGATATCCTTTTAAAGTCGAATGGTTGCATTCTACAAGTTGTTAACAGGTTTTTTCATTTCGTTAATACTTGTTTTTGATTAAGTTTTTTTTTTGAAAAAGGGTTCAGGTTTGTTTTACCTTGTTATGATTTTTTTTAAATCATGACCACTGTTAAGAGATTGGTTTCTTCAGTGGTTTATTGTTTGGTTTGTCTATCTTAACATGCATAGTTCACTACATTATTATCTTAATCCTGAATCAGGTATGAAGTTTTTCAAGTGTGATTAACACACATTCAGTTTCCATGCATTTGGTTAGCATGCTAAATCATTGTTGGTTTGTCTAAATGTAACCCAAATCTCGATCATTTATGGTTAGTTATGAGTAAACCTTCATTGATTAAGGTCCACATACAACAAAGCATTTTATTATTAAACCTGGTTTAGATATGATGACAAAGGCTATAGTATGGTTACCATTTTGTTATTTGTTAAGGAAAGATAATTCAGCTATGGCAATTCATTCTATAGTTTATCAAAAAAATTCAAGATTAATGTATCTATATATATTTGACACAACATGAAGCAAGCGGGTTCTTTTGATTATGATCTATGAGATACAGGTGCAAACTATTTTGATGTCATTCTTCCATGAAAAAAGTAAAATTTTGTAAAAGATGACAAAGACTTATTCTTGATAATATTGATTTTTTCTTGAAAGCACTTTAGTGCTTAGTTACTTTTAGACCTCTAATTATGAAGTGATGATAGAATAGAGGGTGATTATGAAATGAAACAGAGACATATACTCTGTATGTGTTGAAATCTTGACTTATAATGAAAAAATTGTAAGCTAGTGAGGAAAATCATTAGTCTATCAGTGAGATAGCACACTTATAATCTAGTAGTGAGGCACTATAATTGTTAAATTGATAAGATAATGCCAGTGAGGCCAATTTTGAGTGGTTTTCTACTCCAAAGGGTTTCCACTCAGGAAAATTTCTCTGTGTCAATTTTTTTGTGATGATTGATTTCTTTACTTAGCAAAATGTTTGAATTATCTTCGAAGTTTTCATTTTCAATCTAGTTGATTTTGATCACTGATTCACCTCCCTCCCCCTCTCAATGATCACTATACTCTAACAATTGGTATCAAAGAAAACTTCGGAAGGGTCATTCTAGAGTATGACTACACAAGAAGGCTTGTGTACAACTAGAGCACCATTATTTGATGGTACTAGTTTTTCTTTTTGGAAATTTAGAATGAAGAAGCATATCATTTCCTTAGGGTATGATGTTTGGGAAGCTATTGAGAAAGCTTATACAACTACTGTAAACCCTACAACACTTGATGAAAAGAAGGCTTATGATTGTAACACTAAGGCTGAGAATGCAATTTGTTGTGGTCTTACTAATCATGTTTTGGTAAAAGTTAATGGATTGTCATCATGCTAAAGCAATTTTGGATAAACTGTCGAACATTTATGAAGGTGATGAAAAATTTAAGGAAGAAAAACATAAAACTTATAGAGCTAGATTTGAAAGTTTGAAAATGAGTGAGGATGAGAAAATAGCTAATTATTTTTTAAAAATCAAAGAAATTATAAATGCAATTCAAGGTTTTGGAGAAACTCTTGATGAGAAAACAATAGTATGTAAAATCTTGAGATCAATCCCTACTAAGTTTGATCCCAAGATTGTAGTTGTTGAAGAAATGGATATTACTAAAGTAACAGTTGATGACCTTCAAGGGTTCTTTACTGCTTATGAGATGAGGTTGAATGAAAATAGTTCTAAAAATAAAGAACCAGCTTTTAAAGCTGTGAAAAAGATAACTGATATTGCTGAATTAAATGAACTTGATGACAATGATTTAGCTTTTATGAGTAGATTAAAAAGGGAATCAGACAAGTATAAAGGTAAATTACATTTTAAGTGCTTTAACTGTGCTAAAATATGACACTATGTTGTAAATTGTCCTAATAAAGACTTAGTAAGTATGAAGAAGAAAATAACAAAAGATTCCATAGAAGAAAAGAATAGATTTTAAGAGGAAAGAAAAATGTTTTTCAAAAAATGAAGGATTTGTGTGCCAATGTTACTAACAATGGTTTAGAGAAACTTTTGGAAGAAGTAGAAAAAATTCTATTTGTGGAAAAAATAATTTCTTCAAATGAAAAACAAAATGAAGCTATTTCAGATTTTAGAATCTGAGATAGATGTTGAGGGAGAACTTAAGTCTACTCTAAAAGAGATCAGAAAGTTAAGAAAAGATATTGATGAAAGTAAAAATTAGAAGCAAAAAAACATTGAGTTAATAACTGATTTAAAACTCCAAAATGAAGAAGCCAAGAAGATGCTTGAGATAACTCAAGAAAAATTAAAAACCAAAGAAATCCATTGCTATTATTTGGAGGCAGAAGTGGTTTCACTACAAAGAAAATTGACTTCCTCTGATGATGGTTAATGCTCCACTCATACAGGTAAAGGAATGGTATTGAGTCTTTTGAAATTGATTTATATTTTCCTGGAAATTGTTATAAGTGTAATGAACTTGGTCATAAAGCAAATAGGTGAAAAAATTCATCAAAAAGGTCTTTTAACATAGTTAATGGAAAAATTTATAACTTTTTGAAGAATATCAAGTGCTTCAAGTGTCAGCATTCTGGACACATTGCAACTTTTTGCAAAACTGATTCACTTAAAAGGTCCAAACTAGTTTGAAGACCTAAACACAAGGCTCTAATTGTTGAATCTACTTTACACTTTGTCAAAAAGGATTTTTGGGTTTTGGACAGTGGTTGTTCTCATCACATGACTGGTGAGAGAAATAGATTTGTTTAGTATGAAGACTCTGTTAGAGCTTTTGTCAAGTTTGGCAACAATCAATGCTTTCCTATTGTTGGAAAAGGTACAATTTTACTTGAAAATGAAATCTCTATTAATGATGTGTATTTTGCTGAAGGAATAACACATAATCTTCTAAGTATAAGCCAAATTTATGACAATGGTTTTGAGGTTATGTTTTATGATCTACGTTGCCATATAAGAAAGAGATTTGGCAAGACTATTGTTGTAGGTCTTCAGACTAATGGCAATATTTATTATCTCCAAGATTATTTTAATTGCAAGAAAGAATCTAATGTGTGTTTTATTACTCAAGTTGATGAGTCAAAACTGTGGCATATAATATTTAGCCATATAAACTATGACAATCTGGTCAAGATTAGTAGAAATAAGAATGTCAGAAATCTACCCACACTATCTAAACCTGAAAATGGTCTTTGTAAAGAATTTCAAAAGGGTAAACAAGCTATAATTAGCCTTAAGAAAAAATAATATACCTCTACTAGACCTCTACAGCTAATCGACACTGATTTATGTGGTCCCACAAGGATAAAATCCTTGAATGGTGACAGATATTTTATGTTGTTTGTTGATGATTATACCTAGATGACTTGGGTAACTTTTTAAAAAAATAAAGCTGAAGCTTTTCATAGATTCAAAATTTTTAGGAAAATTGTAGAAAATGAATCTGATTTCAAAATAAAATGTCTTAGATCTGACAAAGGTTGTGAGCTTACTTCATAGGAATTTGTTGACTATTGTGAGGAGTGTGGCATAAAGATACAATATTTAGCCCCCAGAACACCACAACAGAATGGTATGGTTGAACAGAAAAACAACATAGTAAAAGAGATGGCTAGAACTATGTTGCAAGATGCAGTCCTCTCGAACATCTATTGGAAAGAAGTAGTACATACTATTGTTTATATCTTAAATAGGGTTAAGTTAAGAGTAAATACTTGTCATACACCATATGAACTCTAGTATGGTAAAACAACTAATGTTGGTTTTTTCAAAATATTTGGAAGCAAAATCTTTATTAAGAAGGATACTAACAATATAGGTAGTTTTGAATCTAGATGTGATGAGAGTATTTTATAGGATACTCTACACATAGTAAGGCCTATAAGTGTTATAATAAAAAATTAAGAAAAATTGTTGAAAGTGTTAATGTTAAAGTTGATGAATCTATGTAGTAGGATAATGCGGATGACAATGAGAATATACAAGAATATTCAATAGAGCAAGTCAATTAGGAAAAAGAAAGTCCAAAGTCCTCTACTGACTCAGTTGATTTTGATCGAAAAGATGAACATGTTGAAGGTAATAAACATATAACATCCACACCTAAATCATCTTCAAGGTTAATGCAAAAGAGACATCCTTATGATTCGATTTTAGATGACAAGGATTCTGGTGTACAAACTAGAAGTAAAGTTGCAAATGCTAATAATCAAGTTTATCTATCTCTGCTTTCTCAAATAGAGCCTAAAAGTTATCATGAAGCAAGTAAAGATGAATTTTGGATTAAAGAAATGTAAGAAGAACTTAGTCAAATTGAGAAAATTAAAACATGGGAGCTTGTTCCCAAGCCTCTTGATAAAAATGTTATTGGGGAAAAATAGGTTTTAAAAAATGATCTTGACGATCAAGGTAACATTGCAAGAAACAAAGCGCATTTAGTGTGCAAAGGTTATTCCAAAATTGAAGGTTTGGACTATGATGAAACCTTTGCTCTTGTCACTAGACTTGAAGCAATCAGAATTTTTCTTGCATATTTTGTTTATAAAGGTTTTAAAGTCTATCACATGGATGTAAAAACAACTTTTCTAAATGGTGATTTAACCAAGGAAGTCTACATGGAGCAGCAAAAAGGATTTTGTGTTACAAGTAAGGAAGATCATGTGTATAGACTTAGAAAAGAACTTTATGGTTTGAAACAAGTTCCCAGGGCTTGGTTTTCCAAGTTAGATATATGCTCATCTATGTGAGCAAGGTTTCTCATAACGTGTTGTTGATAGCAATCTATACTTGAAAACACAACGTGATGATTTTGGGAAGTTGTGTATGTTGATGATATTATTTTTGGCAGTGATAGTCCTGAATTGTGCTCTTCATTTCCTAAGATTATGAAATCTAAATTTGAAATGTCAATGTTGGGTTAGCTTTCATTCTTTTTAGGTTTGCAAGTCAATCAACTTGATAAAGGAATTTTTATTTCTCAAACCAAATATGTTAAAGAAATGCTTGCTAAGTTTAAAATGGCTGATTGTAAACCTGTTGGTACACCTATGGACACAGGTTGTAAACTTCATCAAGAGGTTGATCAACCTGATGTTGATCACACTTTGTATAGATCTATGATTGGAAGTATTTTGTATTTTCCTACCACTAGGTTGGGTATTATTCCCTTTGTTTGTTTTACCTCATGGTTTCAATATTCTCCTAAGCAATCACATCTTAATGTTGTTAATAGAATTCTCAAGTATATTTTTGGCACTTTGGATTTGGGCTTATGGTATTCTAAACATGATGATTTTACACTTGTAGCCTATACTGATGCTGATTGGGTTGGTAATTTGGATGATTGAAAAATCACTTCAGGTGGTGCATTCTATTTGGGTTGCAGGTTAGTTGCATGGCATAGCAAAAAGTATGATTTTGTCCCTTTATCTACTACTAAGGCAAAATACATAGTTGCAGCAACTTGCTGTACACAAGTTCTTTGGATGGTGCAAACATTGGCTGATATTCAGGTTGATGTATCTAAGCCTGTTCATATACTTTGTGATAACACGAGCACTATAAACATTTCAAATAATCATGTTCAACATTACAGGACTAAACATATTGATATTCATTATCATTTCCTTAATGAAAAAGTCTTGGCTAATGAAGTTGTTGTAGATTTTGTATCCACTACTGATAAAGTGGTTGATATATTCACAAAACCTTTACCTAAGGAACTATTTGAATCACTTC
>VDFB02289096.1:0-165466 GCA_007258455.2 Sequoia sempervirens | reverse complement strand
GTAGTTTAGAAACTGTTGTCCCTCAGTATTATTTGGCATTAATGTCATAACACCAAAAGTTGAGGTATCAGGTTGTGCACATGGTGATCTTTTGATTTAGTTCTGTTTGCATGAGTTTATATATCCATATTGTTCTTTTTTGGCATCATCACTTGCACATGGCATATTTCAGTGATTGATGTGTTTTTTAGTTGGCATTGATGATAATTCTTGATTGCTTCTCCACTTGGCATACTTGGTTGGTTCACATCATAGTGGTATTAATTTGGTGATTGCAAATGTAATGTGGATATCTTTGTGAGGAAATCTTTGGTAGGTGGCAAAGTTTTTTTTCTCAAGGATAATAATGAAGTGGAAAACAGTGGCAATGATAATGTTTTATAAAGTCAAAACTAAAAATTCCTTGCATTGTCGGTGGTAATTATTTTTTGTTTGAATGGGAATTTTTCCCATCATAATTCATGGATATGAAAAATCATTGTGTCAAAATAGAAAGCTTCTATGAAGCTTTGATGAGCATCCGTGTTTGTTTCATTTGTGTTTTACCCTAATCATAGCTATGGAAGAGGTTGTTTCAGGTGTTGGTTGGATGGGCAAGAAGTTGCAGTAAAGAGAAAATCAGTGAAATGTTTTTGGGCATTCAGTTATTGTTTGATTCACAGCTATGGCAAGCAGGGTTTGGTAATTCATTTGCTGACTGTACAGACAAAATATGATGTGGCAATAACAATGTTTCCTTTTCAAGTTGAATGGTTGCATTCTCCAAGTTGTTAACAGGTGCTTTCGTTCCCTTAATACTTGTTTTTTGCTTAAGTTTTTTTTTTTAAAAGAAAGGGTTCGGGTTTGTTTTACCTTGTTACGATTTTGTTACAATAATGACCACTGTTAAGAGGTCGGTTTCTTCTATGGTTTGTCTATCCAAGCATATGCATAGTTCACTACATTGTTATCTGAATCCTGAATCAGGTATGAAGTTTTTCAAGTGTGATTAACACACATTCAGTTTTCATGCATTCGGTTAACATGCTAAATCATTGTGGGTTTGTGTAAATGTAACCCAAATCTGGATCATTTATGGTTAGTTATGAGTAAACCTTCTTTGATTAAGGTTTGCATACAACAAAGCATTGTATTATTAACCCTAGTTCAGATATGATGACAAAGGCTACAGTATGATTACCATTATGTTATTTGTTACGGAAGGACAATTCAGTTATGAAGATGGCAGTTCATTCTATAGTTTATCAAAAAAATTTAAGAGCAATTTATCTACATATATTCAACATAGGATGAAGCAAGTGGGTTCTTTTGATTATGATCTATGAGATACAAGTGCAAATAGTTTTGTTGATTGTCATTCTTGCATGAAAAATGTAAAATTTTGTAAAAGATGACAGAGATTTATTCTTGATAATATTGATTTGTTCTTGTAAGCACTTTAGTGCTTAGTTACTTTCAGACCTCTAATTCTGAAGTGATGGCAGAATAGAGGGTGATTATGAAATGAAATAGAGACATATACTCTGTATTTGTTGAAATCTTGACTTATATTGAAGAAATTGTAAGCTAGTGAGGCAAACATTAGTCTATCAGTGAGATAGCACACTTATAATTTGCCAGTGAGGCACTGTAATTGTTAAATTGATAAGGCCAGTGAGGCCAATTTTGAGTGGTTTTCTACCCCAGAGTATTTCCACTTAGGAAAATTTCTCTGTGTCAAATTTTCTGTGATGATTTCTTTCTTTACTTAGCAAAATGTTTGAATTATCTTGAAAGTTTTCATTTTAAATCTAGTTGTTTTTGATCACTGATTCACCCCCTCCTCTCAATGATCACCATACTCTAACAATTGGTATCAGAGCAAACTTGGGAAGGGTCATTCTAGAGTATGAATACACAAGAAGGCTTGTCTACAACTAGAGCACCATTATTTGATGGTACTGATTTTTCTTTTTGGAAATTTAGAATGAAGAAGCATATCACTTCTTTAGGGTATGATGTTTGGGAAGCTGTTGAGAAAGCTTATACAACTACTACAGCCCCTACAACACCTGATGAAAAGAAGGCTTATGATTGTAATGCTAAGGCTGAGAATGCAATTTGTTGTGGTCTTACTAATGATGTTTTGGTAAAAGTTATGGATTGTCATCATGCTAAAGCAATTTGGGATAAACTATCAAACATTTATGAAAGTGATGAAAAAGTTAAGAAAGAAAAACTTCAAACTTATGGAGCTAGATTTGAAAGTTTGAAAATGAGTGAGGATGAGAAAATAGTTGATTATTTTTTAAAAATCCAAGAAATTGTAAATGCAATTTGAGGTTTTGGAGAAACTCTTGATGAGAAAACAATAGTACGCAAAATCTTGAGATCAATCCCTACTAAGTTTGATCCCAAGATTGCAACTGTTGAAGAAAGGGATATTACTAAAGTAACAGTTGATGACCTTCAAGGGTTCTTTACTGCCTATGAGATGAGGTTGAATGAAAATAGTTCTAAAAATAAAGAATCAACTTTTAAAGCTGTGAAAAAGGAAACTGATATTGCTGAATCAAATGAACTTGATGACAATGATTTAGCTTTTGTGAGTAGATTAAAAAGGGGATCTAGCAAGTATAAAGGTAAATTACCTTTTAAGTGCTTTAACTGTGGTAAAATAGGACACTATGTTGTAAATTGTCCTAATAAAGACTTAGTAAGTGATGAAGAAGAAAATAACGAAAGATTCCCTAGAAGAAAACAACAGACTTTCAGAGGAAAGAAAAATGTTTTTCAAAAAAAGAAGGCTTTGTGTGTTGATGTTACTAACAATGGTTCAGAGGAACTTCTGGAAGTAGAAGAAATTCTCTTTATGGCAGAAGTAATTTCTTCAAATGAAAAACAAAATGAAGCTATTTCAGATTTGTAAGAATCTGAGATAGATCTTGAGGGAGAACTTAAGTCTGCTCTAAAAGAGATCATAAAGTTAAGAAAAGATATTGATGAAAGTAAAAATCAGAATCAGAAAGACATTGAGTTAATAATTGATTTAAAACTCAAAAATGCAGAAGCCAAGAAGATGCTTGAGATAACTCAAGAAAAATTAAAAACCAAAGAAATCCATTGCTATTCTTTGGAAGCAGAAGTGGTTTCACTGCAAAGAAAATTGACTTCCTCTGATGATGGTCAATGCTCCACTCATACAGGTAAAGGCAAAGGTATTGAGTCTTCTGAATTTGATTTATATTTTCCTGGCCATTGTTATAACTGTAATGAACTTGGTCATAAAGAAAATAGATGAAAAAATTAATCAAAAAGGTCTTTTAACATAGTTAATGGAAAACTTTATAACTTTTTGAAGAATCTCAAGTGCTTCAAGTGTCATGATTTTGGACACATTGCAACTTTTTACAAAACTGATTCACTTAAAAGGTCCAAACTAGTTTGGAGACCTAAACACAAGGCTCTAATTGTTGAATCTGCTTTACAGTCTGTCAAAAAGGATTTTTGGGTTCTGGACAGTGGTTGTTCTCATCACATGACTGGTGAGAGAAACATATTTGTTCAGTATGAAGACTTTGCTGGAGGTTTTATCAAGTTTGGCAACAATCAATGCTTTCCTATTGTTGGAAAAGGTACAATTTTACTTGAAAATGAAACCTCTATTAATGATGTGTATTTTGTTGAAGGACTAACACATAATCTGCTAAGTATAAGCCAAATTTGTGACAATGGTTTTGAGGTTTTGTTTTCTGATCTGGGTTGCAATATAAGAAATAAATCTGGCAAGACTATTGTTGTAGGTCTTTGGACTAATGGAAATATTTATTATCTCCAAGATGATTTTAACTGCAAGAAAGAATCTAATGTATGTTTTATGACTCAAGTTGATGAGTCAAAACTATGGCATAGAAGATTTGGCCATATAAACTATGACAATCTGGTCAAGATTAGTAGAAATAAGAATGTCAGAAATCTACCCACACTATCTAAACTTGCAAATGTTGTTTGTAAAGAATGTCAAGAGGGTAAACAAGCTAGAATTAGCTTTAAGACAAAAGAATATACCTCTACTAGACCTCTATAGCTAATCCACACCGATTTATGTGGTCCCACAAGGACAAAATCCTTGAATGGTGACAAATATTTTATGCTGTTTGTTGATGATTATACCCAAATGACTTGGGTAGCTTTTTTAAAACATAAAGCTGAAGCTTTTAGTAGATTCAAATTTTTTAGGAAAATGGTAGAAAATGAATCTGATTTAAAAATCAAATGTCTTAGATCTGACAAAGGTGGTGAGTTTACTTCACAGGACTTTGTTGACTATTGTGAGGAATGTGGCATAAAGAGACAATATTCAGCCCCTAGAACACCACAACAAAATGGTGTGGTTGAACAAAAAAATAGGATAGTAAAAGAGATGGCTAGAACTATGTTACAAGATGAAGTCCTCTCGAACACCTATTGGAAAGAAGCAGTACATACTGTTGTTTATATCTTAAATAGGGTTAAGTTAAGAGTAAATACTTGTCATACACCATATGAACTCTGGTATGGTAAATCAACTAATGTTGGTTATTTCAAAATATTTCGAAGCAAATGCTTTATTAAGAAGGATAGTGACAATATAGGCAGTTTTGAATCCAGATGTGATGAGGGTATTTTTCTAGGATACTCTACACATAGTAAGGCCTATAAGTGTTATAATAAAATATTAAGAAAAATTGTTGAAAGTGCCAATGTTAAAGTTGATGAATCTGTGCAGTAGGTTAATACAGATGACAATGAGAATATACAAGAATCTCCAACAGAGCAAGTCAATCAGGAAGAAGAAAGTCCAAAGTCCTCTGCTGACTCAGTTGACTTTGATCGACAAGATGAACATGTTGAAGGTAATAAACATATAACATCCACACCTAAATTATCTTCAAGGTTAATGCAAAAGAGACATCCTTCTTATCAAATTATAGGTGACAAAGATTCTAGTGTGCAAACCAGAAGTAAAGTTGCAAATGCTAATAATCAAGTTTATCTATCTCTGCTTTCTCAAATAGAGCCTAAAAGTTATCATGAAGCAAGTAAAGATGAATTTTGGATTAAAGAAATGTAAGAAGAACTTAGTCAAATTAAGAAAAATAAAACATGGGAGCTTGTTCCCAAGCCTCTTGATAAAAATGTTATTGGGGAAAAATAGGTTTTCAAAAATGATCTTGACGATCAAGGTAACATTGCAAGAAACAAAGCGCATTTAGTGTGCAAAGGTTATTCCAAAATTGAAGGTTTGGACTATGATGAAACCTTTGCTCTTGTCACTAGACTTGAAGCAATCAGAATTTTTCTTGCATATTTTGTTTATAAAGGTTTTAAAGTCTATCACATGGATGTAAAAACAACTTTTCTAAATGGTGATTTAACCAAGGAAGTCTACATGGAGCAGCAAAAAGGTTTTTGTGTTACAGGTAAGTAAGATCATGTGTATAGACTTAGAAAAGAACTTTATGGTTTGAAACAAGTTCCCAGGGCTTGGTTTTCCAAGTTAGATATATGCTCATCTATGTGAGCAAGGTTTCTCATAACGTGTTGTTGATAGCAATCTATACTTGAAAACACAAGGTGACAGTATTTTGGTTGTAGTTGTGTATGTTGATGATATTATTTTTAGCAGTGATAGTACTAAATTGTGCTCTTCATTTCCTAAGATCATGAAATCTAAATTTGAAATGTCAATACTGGGTGAGCTTTCATTCTTTTTAGGTCTACAAGTCAATCAACTTGATAAAGGAATTTTTATTTCTCAAACCAAATATGCTAAAGAAATGCTTGCTAAATTTAAAATGGATGATTGTAAACCTATTGGTACACCTATGGACACAGGTTGTAAAATTCATCAAGAGGTTGATCAACCTAATGTTGATCACACTTTGTATAGATCTATGATTGGAAGTATTTTGTATTTTCCTACCACTAGGTTGGGTATTATTCCCTTTGTTTGTTTTACCTCATGGTTTCAATATTCTCCTAAGCAATCACATCTTAATGTTGTTAATAGAATTCTCAAGTATATTTTTGGCACTTTGGATTTGGGCTTATGGTATTCTAAACATGATGATTTTACACTTGTAGCCTATACTGATGCTAATTGGGTTGGTAATTTGGATGATCGAAAAATCACTTCAGGTGGTGCATTCTATTTGGGTTGCAGGTTAGTTGCATGGCATAGCAAAAGGTAGGATTTTGTCCCTTTATCTACTACTAAGGCAGAATACATAGTTGCAGCAACTTGCTGTACACAAGTTCTTTGGATGGTGCAAACACTGGTTGATATTTAGGTTGATGTATCTAAGCCTGTTCATATACTTTGTGATAACACGAGCACTATAAACATTTCAAATAATCATGTTCAACATTCCAGGACTAAACATTATTCCATGAGAATTATTTTTTTTAAATAACATTTGTAGTGTAGTAAAATGCATACCCTTCCATTTTCACACTTTTTTGGGCTCACCTTGCTTTACTTATGCTTCTTTATGCCTTAATTGGCCCTATTTTGCATCCACAAGCATAATAAACTATATATTTTTATGAAAAATCCTGATAAACATAAAAAGATAAATAATCACTTAATTTTTTTGTTTGTGTGTCCCTGATTTGTGGATTGGGACTAAAACGCCACCTAGGGTGTCTTTGTCCTCCATGGGTCTTGGGAACCTAATTTTGAAACCACCAAAATAGGTCCCTTTTTGGAGTCTATGCCCTAAGAATTTACCCTTAGGACTAAGATGCCACTTAGGGCATCTTAGTCCTCCTTGGCTTATTTTTAAGATTCAATTTCAAATTCTAGCAGGATTTAGCCTCCTTTATTTACTGAATTCATATGTCCGCTTGTTGTGGTGTAATTTCAGGATATTAAGCATGAATAAGTATAAATACACGGTTCCTTCACTCAGTTTTCATATAACAAGAGAACAAGCATTCAAGTATTCATTCCTAAGGAAATTTTATGCATTCAAGAGCAATTCATCAAGTATTTGGATCCATCATCAAGATGCAAGCATCATCATGTTTGTTTTGGAGCTAACAATTGTGATGTAGGTTTCTATAATTCAAGCTAGTATTGCATTCAAGATCTATCATATTCAAGCAAGATTCAAGATCCACATCCATTGTAGCCCTCTCAAGCATGTTTGTAGATTCCACAACAAGGGTTTGGTGAGTTGTAGCATTTCCATTTGTTCATTCATCATTATCCTCCTCTATTTCATTTCATTTCAACGTTTAATTACCAACAAGGGGTTTGACCAAGGTAAACCCATATTCACTAACAATCAACAAGTTTTCCCTCTTTTGTGTGTTTGTATCTATATATCTAAGTAGAAGACTTGAAGATCATTTGGAGTGCAAAGTTTTCAAAGTTGCAAAGTTGCATTACAAAATTGTCATCTTTACATAAACTCACCTACAGGCCAAATCTAGAAGTTTCAGGACCTCGGATCTAGGGAGAAGCAAGTGCAGACCTTGGAGCTCAAGACCACATTCAAAGATTTTAGAAATTTAGAATGGGACTAATATGCCATCTTGGGTGTCTTAGTCCTCCTGAGCATATTTTTCAAAGATTCCTTCATATCTGGTTCTGACATCCAAAGACTCCATATTTTCCCTGAAAAATAGTAGCAGGACTAATACGCCACTGTGGGCGTCTTTGTCCTCCCTAGCATTTCTAGGAAGCATCTTTACATTTCTAGAATCCTCACAGCATCTCCAAACTTCCCAGGTACACACATACTATCTCCCTACTACATAATTTCATTATTTGCATCTCTCATTTTGCTTATATTTCTAGTTATAGGTCATTTTGCACATCATAGTGTGTTTTCCAACATTTCCTTTTCCAAGCATTTTCTTGGTGGTGAACCCCTTAGAACTCAAAGAACCCCCTCCTAGGTCCTTCCTAATTGTGAAATTGGCTCGCCTTGTGAGGTTGTTATTCAATCCAATTAGGACTCCTAGGACATTATTGAATGATTCTAAGTGGAGAAAGAGTAATATCTCTAAGAGTATCCAGTTTTCCACACATCATTTTGGTGAACCCAACTTCTTGAGCATTCATTTTCTAATTTGGAGTCCATTATAGCCCTAGATCTAGGTTGCATTCATTCTTGCATTGCATCTTTCATTAGTGAAAGTGCATCCAGGGTTTCCCATCTTTAGTGAAACTTGCATGTAGGGTTTCTCATATTTTCATTAGTGAAAGTGCATATAGGTTGCAGTTTTGCTTTCTTGCATCATTCTATCTCATTGAAAAATTGAAAAGTGAATTTTTCATCATCCTAATTGTATTTAGAAACATTGTTATTGTATTCAAAATTGAAAAAAATTGCATTCAATTTTATATCCAATTGCTTGTCAGTAGTTACTTTTTCTTCCATTCATTTGCACATTTTTTTGTTTTCAAACATCAGGTCCCTAGGTAAGCAATCTGGGAACACTGTAAACAACTCATAATTTTCTATTTTTTTGACAAAAAACTTCATTGGGACAAAAACACCCTTACTGGCATCTTAGTCCCTCTATGGGTTTCTGGCTCAAAACCCTGTCTAAGTTGTTCGCTCTTTGTTCCACTTTTTAGACCCTCCAAATTCCTTCAGTAGGACTAAACGCCCTTATTGGTGTCTTAGTCCCTGTTGGGATTTGAAGTTGTAGTTTTTAGGGTCTAAATCTACATTTTTGTGCTTCCTTAGCCTCCTACTAACATATACTATAAGTCTAGAAAGTTTCAGGAACATCTATTTTATGCATCTAGGTCAAAAACATCAATTTAGGGCACTCATTTTTCAAATCATTTCAATTACAAGTATCATTAGATCTGAAAATGCTCACATTTCTAAATCTTTGCATAATATGGATAAAAGTACTTTTCACTTTTGCATATACAATGTTACCTTCATAAAGCTCTGCATAAGTTTGGTAAAAGTGCTTTTCATTTTGGGATATACATTGTTTGCATTTAAAGTTTTGCACACATTGGATAAAAGTGTTTTGCATCGATGGATATACATTGTTTACATTGTTGAAACATTGCATGACATGGTTGCAAGTTCTTTTCATTTTTCTTCAAATAATGTTAGTATCTTACATATCTAGGCATGCTAAGAAACAATCCCCTGCCTATGAGAGTGTTTTAGTGAAAGAGAATATTACAACCTCAGACATTCCTAATGATCATATTCATTCTTCTCCTAATATATCTCCTATTGGCGAAGAAGACATTTTGGTGTTAGAAGAACCAATCAATGAGAGTTTTGAGAGTCCTAGTTGGTTCTCTCCTATTACCTCTCTCAGTGGACAATACATTGATGAACAAAACAACACAACCATAGATAATCATGGCACTAACATTTTTTCTTTTCCTAGTATCTCTCCTAGTGGTGAAGAGGATACTTTGATATTAGAAAACACAATCAATGAAGGTCATGAGAATCTTAGTTATCCCTCTACACCTAGGGAAACCCTTATTTCAAGCAAGACAATTCAACCATTGATCATTACCCTACTTGCGATGAAGTCATTTTAGAAGAACCTACCTTTGATTGTCATGAACATTTAGTTTGTGGTTCTCCTAAAAACTCTCCTCCTATGGAGGATATTATGGTGCAAGAAAATCTAAACATTGACACATGTAATGAGGCTTCCTTAGGTGAGTGAGAGTAGTTTCTTCTTCACTAAGATATCACGCAAATAAAGACAAGATTGTTGAGGTTCTAATAACACAAATTGGATCTCCTTTAATTAGTGAGCTTCCTAAGTCACCTCCCATTAATAAATCACATAAGAAACTAAGATATTTCTTGAAATCTATGATGCAATCTAATAATGTTTTGCAGCCACCAAGATATAACACAATTGCTCAAACATGTAGGGGACCACAAATAGATCCCGCAAGATCACCATCACCTCAAAATATTTTTCCTAGTTCTCCTTGTTCACCTTTTCATAATATAGTTGAAGATCTTAAGAAGACCCCTACTAATATATCCATATGGCAACTTATTCAACAATCATTGACATACAAGTGCCTATTTCAAGAAATGTTACAAATAAAGCAGGAGACCCAAGCTTCTATGAAATTGAATAAGGTAACATCCTCCTTTCATCCCACACAAGTCACACAATCAGAAATTGTATTCCCTAAACTTGAATTTCCCTCACTTGAGACTCAAAACAAGAATGAAGCCTTGATGATAAAGGTGATCATTAATGAAACTACAGTTAGGTGCACTCTCATAGACAATGGAGCAGAAATTAATGTTTGTAGCATGGACCTCCTAGAAAAAATTGGTGTGGACAAGAGGATTATTCAACTTAATGATGTTCATTTTTGTGGCTTTGACAATGTTAATAGGCAACCACTAGGAATGATCACATTACCTATTGAGGTCGGACCTGTAGTGTTTCCTACCCCTATCCATATCATTCAAGGACCCCTCTCATACAATATTCTCCTAGGGAGACCATGGATTCATGCTATGAAAGGAGTCCCCTCTACTCTCCACTATACAATGAAATTTGAATACAACAAGATATACATGGTTGAAGCAGCTAAACAAAGCTATGAATCACATAATCACAACACTTCCAACTCTCCTAATACTTTCATTCCAAAATCAAAATTTGAACCTATACAAGTTGATGCTAATCCTTCACCTACAACAAACCTCTTTAGTGATAATTGGGGGTTGTTAGACTTTACACCTCCTTTCAATAGAGAATCCAAAATCTCACCCTCAAAATCCAAAGAGTCATACACCAACGATTCATTTTCAGATACAAGTTCTAATGATGATTAGGGTTTTACACCTCCCTTTATCAGAGAGTGCAAAATCTCCCAATCTAAAGCAAAACAACCTTATGTTTCATTCACTCAAATTAATTCTACAACATTACCCCATGGTGGTGACAGGGACTATATAACACCCATCCCTTATGAAGGAATGACACGTAACTTTAAAAAGGATTTGTGTTCTCGTGAAGAAACCAATCCTTCTTAGAAGCATAAACCCCCTTCATCTGACTTGGAAGATTGTTATGGTATAGGATACAATATCCCTCTTACACATGGAAACAATGAACACACGAAGCAAACCGACATACCATACTCTTTCAAGAAAGATCCAGTTTTACCACCTTTATCTCCACTTTCATCTAAAGCTTTGTCATTTAGTGTGTGTATGACATCTTGCACAAATAAAGGAACACCTACTACTTTTGATCAAGAGAGCATCTTGCCAATACTACTCCAATATCATTTGATATCCCTTCCTCCAAGAACATAAAAGAAATTTTACTACATTCATTTTTCACATATCATAGAGTTCATGGTCATTCTACTAATGATTGTAAGGCTTTAAACAACAAAATTCAACATCTCAAGGAGTGTGGTGCTCTTCCTTGTGTTGAAGCACATAATTCCTCTAACTGATACTCATTTCCATCCTATTCGGCTCACCCTTGTCTTGCACTAAGTGGGGGAAAGGGGTTAGGTAGCCTTTTCCTCATATGTCACTTGCCATTGTCTCTTTTGGCTAGTTGATTTCCTTCCATGTATATGTATGAGCAAGCTTGGGATTTGGACGGCATTCCTTAAGTTGGCTCGCATGCGACATACCCTCTTTTCCTTTCCATTTTGGATACTTTAAATTAATTGCTCACAGCATGGTGTTAGCAATTCCTTTAAAGTGGGGGCATACATTGGCATTATTTTGGCATGATTTCATTTGCATTTGTTTGCATGTTTCATTTCATTATGCGATTTTATTTCTTCTTGCAATGTGTCCTTTCTTGGTGGTGTCATTGGGTTTGATTTCCTCTAAAAGTGTGATATTTTTTTGACTTTCCTCTCTTGGAAACATTAAGCACAATGTTCCCTAAGAGTAATACCTCACATGAACTAAGTAAAATCCCTTTGAACATTCCTCTTTCTTGGTGCATTTTCCTTTTTGTCTTTATTAAATTCATGGAGATATGGCTTTGATATGGACTTCCTAGGGCTCACCTAGATGTGAACAACTAGCTCCACTAGCCCTTGTGAGCATGCATTTTCTTTTGTCCTTATCATAGTCATGGGGTTATGATGTTAATATGGACTTCCTGGGGCTCACCTAGTGGACATCTAGCTCCCACTAGCCCTTGTGAGCATGTGTTTTGTTTGCATAGTGGACAGCGCATTCCACTTGTAAACTTCCTTTTGGAAAAACAGCCTAGACCTGGTCCATTGCATTAGATGGCCAGTCGAAGCTTGATTCATTGCAGTTTTTCCTTTTTCCTTTTTCTTTTGCCTTTTTGTTGTCCTTGATGGTGTATGTTGGAAATCTGATTATGGCTTCATATATCATTTGCATGTTTGTTCCTTTGTGCCTATGTTGGTTTTTCATAGGATCTTGATCATGGGGGCTTGATCATCCTTCTTGATCGTTGTCATCCTATCTTATTAGAATTTGTACATTTGAACCCCTCTTGATTGCATGGTTGGCTAATTTAGTGTGAGTTTGAAGCAAGTTCATCCTCTCACTAAAGTGGGGGCTAAATGTAGTATAGTAAAATGCATACCCTTGCATTTTCACACTTGTTTGGGCCCGCCTTGCTTTATTTATGCTTCTTTATGGCTTAATTGGCCCTATTTTGCATCCACAAGCCTAATAAACTATATATTTTTATGGAAAATCCCAATAAACATTAAAAGATAAATGATCATTTAATTTTTTTGTCTATGTCCCTAATTTTTGGACTGGGACTAAAATGCCACCTAGGTGTCTTTATCCTCCATGGGTCTTGGGACCCTAATTTTGAAACCACCAAAATAGGTCCCTTTTTGGAGTCTGTGCCCTGAGAATTGAGCCTTAGGACTAAGACGCCACTTAGGGTGTCTTAGTCCTCCTTGACTTATTTTCAAGATTCAATTTTAAATTTTGGCGGGATTTAGCCTCCTTTATTTAATGAATTCATATGTTGGCTTATTGTAGTGTAATTTCAAGATATTAAGCATGAATAAGTATAAATACAAGGTTCCTCCACTCATTTTTCATATAACAAGAGAACAAGCATTCAAGTATTCATTCCTAAGGCAAGTTTACGTATTCAAGAGAAATTCATCAAGTATTTGGAGCCATCATCAAGATTCAAGCATCATCATATTTGTTTTGGAGCTAACAATTGTGATGTAGGTTTCTATAATTCAAGCTAGTATTGCATTCAAGATCTATCCTATTCAAGCAAGATTCAAGATCCACATCCATTGCAGCCCTCTCAAGCATGTTTGTAGATTTCACAACAATGGTTTGGTGAGTTGTAGAATTTCCATTTGTTCATTCATCATTCCTCTTTTCTATTTCATTTCATTTCAAAGTTTAATTACCAACAAGTGGTTTGACCAAGGCAAACCCCCATTCACTAACAATCAACAAGTTTTCCCTCTCTTGTGTGTTTGTATCTGTAGATCTAGGTTGAAGACTTAAAGATCATTTAGAGTGAAAAGTTGTCAAGGTTGCAAAGTTGCATTACAAAGTTGTCATCTTCATGGAAACTCACCTACAGGCCAGATCTGGAAGTTTCAGGGCCTCAAATCTCAAGAGAAGCAAGTGCAGAACTTGGAGCTCAGAACCACATTCAGAGATTTCAAAAATTCAAAATGGGACTATATGCCATCTTGGGCATCTTAGTTTTCCTAGGCATATTTTTCAGAGATTCCTTCAAATCCAGTTTCAACTTCCAAAGACTCTATATTTTCCTAAAAAAACAACAGTGAAACTATTACGCCACTCTGGGTGTCTTTTTCCTCCCTGGCATTTTTAAGTAGCATCTTTACATTTATAGAATCCTCATAGCATCTCTAGACTTCCCAAGTACACACATACTATCTCCCTATTGCATAATTTCATTATCTACATCTTTCATTTTGCTTACATTTCTAGTTATAGGTCATTTTGCATATCACAATGTGTTTTCCAACATTTCCTTTTCTAAGCATTTGCTTGGTGGTGAACCCCTTTGAACTCAAAGAACCCCCTCCTAAGTCCTTCCTAATTGTGAAATTGGCTCACCTTGTGAGGTTGTTAGTCAATCCAATTAGGACTCCTAGGACATTATTGAATGATTAGTGGAGAAAGAGTGATATCTCTAAGAGTCTCCATTTTTCCACACATCAACATTACTTAATTATATAATTTCAATAAATTATTATTTTGATTTATATGAATTGTGTACATTTCATTTGATTAACTTGAATAAAAAATAAAAATATTATTCTCTATTAAAAAAAAAAAATCTTTTTACATTTATAATTATTAACTTAAAATATCAATATCAATAAAAAAAAAATAGTTTAAAGTAATTTAATTTAATAAATTTAACTATTAATTATATTACTTACTATTTTTACGCCAATAGGCGTACATTGCTGCGGCATTTTTACGTGTACATCAAAACTTCGGATGTAAATCAAAACTCGGATGAGATTTTCCATTAATTTTAAACAAACTCGATACGCTGAAGCTTCTGCGCGTAGGTCTAAATTTCAAGACATAAAATTTCTTTCGTGTGGTTCATTGCGGAAGGTGGTTGAGTGCTAGGCTGAGAAAGAAGGAAGGTGGTTACACAATTTGTTTGTAGTAGGATTCAATGCTCTCTTATCTGGAAGAGGGAATAAATGTCCACATGAAATTATTTGGACTCCGATTGAAATGAGTTGGGGGAAAGTGTAATGAAGATTCAGCATGTTGTGGAAGCTGTCGATGCACTGAAAAGTGGACTCACTTCAAAGCATCCATCTCTTCTCACGCAAGGCCAAGAAAGACACTAATGAAGGTTTCTGCTCCTGAGATTCCTAGAAGCAGCGTATTGGAGAGCCATGTCGTTTCCCAATCTACCGAGTGAGCATCTCTTGCAATCGGAGAAGCCTTAGAAGTTGTTGCGCTGGTATATAATACAACCTATTTTGTGTCTAATAACAATATATCTTCTTGAAGAAGAAATATTTCAAATCTGCAATGTTGGATGTTTGTGTCAAAATATGCGGTAAAATGCTTGTAATCTGAACTTAGAGAAACATTCTGAATTTCCAGTTGAAATGAAAAAACAATGTTTTCTTCAAGTATGAGACATATGTTTGTTCAATAGTTATTGCAGGAAATATGCTTCTATCCAAGGGTTTAAAGCATTCCAATTGAGCTTTGGTTTCATATTTTGAAATTGTTTTCCAGGAGTTTGGCATTTCTGTTCAGATTTCATATTCACCTAAGTTTCAGTTTAATATTCACATTATTCCTTCAGTGACCTACTTAGTCATTTATTTTCTTCTATGACTGATCTCCCATGAGCTTGAATGGGCCACTTCAATGGTGCTCATGCTCAGACATGTTCCCAATTCCATCTCTGACCGGATTGATATGACATGAATGTCATGCCTTAGGCACAAATTGGTTAGTTAGATCTATTAAAGTGTATATATAATTCTTGCAAAGTGTCTCAAGATTGATATCCAATTTTCAAATAATTTTTCTGAGCTTGGCTTGATTGTCTTGGGTTCAAGCTCTTGTATTAGGTTATGACTTGTAGATATCCATGTAGTGGTGTTTGATATCCTTATACGTTGAGCATTGTAACAGTAAATGTGTTTCATCTTTTGTTTTGATCGATGTTTTATACTTTTGTGTAGACATTTGTGACCAATTGTAATAATTACACCTGATGTAGGAAATTTTTGAAAGGAGTGATGGGCAGTTTGCCGTATACAAACAACCAACCTCTGCTAAAGAAAGAACAGCTACCTTGGAGGTTTGTTAAGCTTCAAATAGATTCGTAGTATAGGAAGATGAGATAGGCTAAAATAAGTTTAATGTACTTTAGGTTAAAATGATCTGTAGACCTGTAAGATCCATTACAGTATGTGCACATGTTTAGAAGATTGTTTTTATAGGACCTGTAAGATCTGTTAAAGTATGTTTACATGTTTAGAAGATTGTTTCTGGAGGACCTGTAAGATCTGCTACAGTATCTTCAGTTTTAGGATTTTTGTTTCCTATCCATATACCATGAGTGCAAATATGTGTACCAAATACTATTAAAAGGAAATGCGTTTCATCTTCTATTTCACTTAATTTATCCACCTTAACGATTCTTTATTTCATTGTTTTTAATAATTTGTAAATCTTTTAGCCTTGTAATATTAGGCACCTAGACATGATCCAAATAAAACTAAAATAATCCAGCATAAGTGTCTATGTAACTTCATTGACATGTCAAAAATTATTCTGATGTAACCCCTCCAGAAATTAAAAATATCTATCAGCGTAATATAATATATTATGTAATAAAATAACTAAACTAGTTTATTTATATTGGACATGCTTGCATCCTTATATGTTGCAATGAATGAGAATATTACCAGAGACTTAGAAAAAGATACTTGTACCACACTAAACAACTTCCATGCCCACTCAGGCTATCATCTGGCATATAAGCCCATGATCTGAGTGGTTTAACATTCAAATAATAAAGAGAATATCTATTCAACTGCACAAAAAGACTCGTATATTATTCATAGTCAACACACATTATATAGATATAAAAAGAACTCCACATAAACGGAAACAAAAAAAAAACAGTAAGTAGACGCTGGTGCAATGATAAAGAACTTGTTTACCATACACATTGCTTATGTGCTACATATAATAAGCAGTACAATATGCAAAGATAAAGTATGAGCTTTCATGGATTATTGAGTTGGGCTGTGGTGAGGTTTCTCTGATTGAGAGAATAGGTAGTGAGTGGAGTGACTCCAGGCCAGCACTGAGCAAGGCAGCTGCCCTTGGCACAGTAAGCTGCTGTACCACCACACCAGTTGTAGATACTGCAGCATCGTCCAGGGTTGCACCAGAACTTTCCAGCAGGACTGCATGTTGGGTCTGCCACTACCTCAGCACTTCCCATTAAAAACACCAGAGCAACTGACACTGCTATGCTTACTTTTCTCAAAGCCATCTTCTGCATCAACAAACAAATAAACTTGATCTCAGTATTGTTCATGATTACAAACTCAAATGAATGTTATACCCAATATATAGATCTATTTCAATTTTAAAAGGTTACCCCACTAAACTATTCATGTGAACCTTTACGTAGAAAGTCCTATATATCATAGACTGATTGAAAACATACACAAAACTCTGCTTACTGTTGCTTCTATATTGGATTACCTTCATGTCAAGAGTAATGTTCATGTTGCATATTTATAGTAAGAAAGAGGCGCTCAATGAAATCTTTCTTATTAAGACATATTTGATATGAAAGCTAGAAGTCGAACCGCTTCCTATTTTTATGTTATTTCTATATACTAAAATGCTTGACAGCTGAATTACTGATCTTTTTCAAATTCGAATGACTCCATTTTCCAAAAAATTTAGTGAGCTCTTAAGTAGCTCACATTTTCCAACACCCTGTGAGTTCAGATTTTCGGAATTATTTCCAGGTTATCGGGCCAGGCTCTTCTATTAAGATTCAAACCCCCCATTTTCTAACTTCATTTTATCGCGACAGTTAAGTAAGCCAACAAAAAAATCCGAGATAGACTAAAAGTCAAATGTTTCTCTATCAAAACTGAGTTTTACCTATTATGATAGTCTGATCAAATACATAGTTAGAAGAATTGAGACGACTTTTTCCTGTTCTACAACTTCGATGCGACAATCAAGGCGAGAATTGCCTTGTCGACTAATTGTTAGGTCTGTCAGAGTCGCCATCACAAGGATAGAAGCTAATTGAATTATCATAATTAATCTTGATATTTATCACTTCATTATGTAACATATTACAATAAACAAACCGTTCTTGTTAGATTGTAAAATGTATTGTTGGAGTTGGAAAAATTATACAGCGGTGATTTTTATAAATATAAATTAGCAGTCACATGCACAGGCATGCAACGATCAGCCGATAGGGATCCTCTGCGAATGGGTATTTAGTGGGGATAGGGGAAGAAACTTGTTTTTCTAATGCAATGTAAAGTATAAAAATTGAGAATTATTTGCAATTGTTTCAATATGGAATAACGTGAGCTTAGTTTATAGTAAGAGGTGAACGAGGATAAGATTTGTCGAGTACATTGTAATGAACAGAGATGTTTGAAAATCAATTTATATACTTATATGAATAATTAGATGGGTAGATCAATTAAAGCAAAACTATGTATGCATTGAAAGATATGAGTTTACTTGAAGATGTTATAAAACACTTAAATTTGATGAATAAATTATTTTATATTTCTACATTTAATTGGAGCATTGTATAACATTTTAAAGCTAAGTGAGGACTTAATTGGTGAGATAACAGGTCTTTCGACTGAGGGTGTTAAATTCTATCGGGACCGGCGATTCTCTGATGAAGCGGTCATTAAATTTCCCAAAAAAGATAAGGAGAAAGCGAAGATGGTTAAGGTTGCCAATAGCTACTTTGATGTTGATTCCATCAAATTTATATGGAGGAAAGTTTTAAGAGTCATTATGGAATATATCACGGTTGACAGGCGCTTCACCAGAGTTTATGGTTACCACTTTGCCATTTTGAACCATTTCCGTCACAAGGTTCGTATATCTCTGCCTTTTTACTTATTTTCTTCTTTGAAGAATTGCTTTGATGATGTGGAAAGAAACCCTAGGAGGAATGCTATTATTCACCCTGGTCTTGTTAGGCTCATTTTTGAGCATTTTCAAAATTTACCTGCTTTGCCTAAAACTGTTGAAATTGAAGATTTGGATGATGAGGAGACAAAGTAGTAGGGAGATCGAACCCTGGGCCCCCCTGCTTGTGTTCTTGTTGGTCATGAAACCATTGCTCCCCAGTCCCTGTCTTGTCGGAAAACCCTTAAGGATTCTGCCCGGATGTCTTGTCCTAAATTACAGCCTCTGCATGAATGCCCTAGTCCGGGTTTTGCTTCACCGCCCTGTCTTAATCCCCAGCCGTCTCCTGGATGCCCTACTCCGGGTTTGTCCCCTGGTTTTAAAGGTACCCCTGTTACAAAACTTGTTTCGTATTCTAGGAATTCAATGGAAATCCTCTCTGATAAACCCATGGTCAGTAAGGAATCGGCCCCTAGTGCCCCTGCGTTTGGAAGATTGGGGAATGATCATTATGAGTCCCCTATTCAGGATGAAATTAATTCAGCCATGAATAAACTCAAGCCTGAGGACATGGTGAGTATAGCGGAAAAAAGTACGGATGGCCTTTTCACTGTTCTCAACTGGACCCAGAAAGAAGTCTGTGATTGGAAAGGCCGTTTTACTGATCTCGGCAATAGGGTCACAGACTTGGAGCAGAAGATCAGTTGGAATCATAGAGATAATGAAGGATAGGAAACTCCCTTACCGAGGAAAAGACAGCAATCACAGGAGGATAGATTGACAAGTATCAAGTGCAGCATGTCCAAGATTGGCCAAAACATTAGGGCCACTGTTGTGAACAATCACAAAATCGCTAGGCATAACACCATTATCATCAATGCGATGGTGGAAAAGCTTGAAAAAAACCAAAAGGGCTCGCTGGTCGTGGATTTGGATGCAAAAAGGGGAGGCAGTAGATCGGCTGGTGAAGGGATTTCAACTCGTACCTGGGCTAACATTAAGAGAAAGACCCCGACTTCATCACATACAGCTCAAATTCTCAAGCAGGGGTTACAGGACATGAAGGATGTTGAAAAGGAGGCTAAGGAGTTACTGAACACCTTGGAGTAGCATGGTGGTGTTTGTTGTTGGTTTTTTTTGGGTGGTCCTTTTTTGGGCCCTATTGTCTCTTGGTGCTGTCGTTTCTTTTTTGGGACAGCCGTTTGCTTGTTTGAACTTTTTCTGTTATCTTTTGTTGTTTAAACTTCATGCTTGTGTCCTTATAAAACCTCCAAGCCTTTTCAAAAAAAAAAAAAAACCCCATGTTATAGTTCACTTCTTTATTGTATAACATTTGCATAAAATGGGAAATTGATTTTTGCATTTCCACATCAATTATTTTGTTGGAAATTGATTATGGAAATGTAAAATAAAACCGTAGGTCATCTTCATTATTTGTAATGTATGCATTAATTGCAATGTCAAGCAATTAATCATCAATAATTTTAATTACAATAATTCTTTTTAAATGATTGTAATTAATAATGTTAGGAGAATGATTTTAAATACAATTTAAATTTTGAAATAATTAGTTTTGTTAATAAGAAAAATATCTCTCCAAAATTTAAGGTATGATATAATTTTATATGTATTTTACTCTAATAGTTGTTACGCCTCGATGCACATTTATATTTGATGTTTTTATCTAGGTTAATCAATCAATCGATTAATTATTATTATTGAATAAAAAAGTATTCTTTAAAAAAGTCATTGTTTATTTGAATATTAGTTATAATGCTCACCACAAATGAATTTTTCAAAAAAGAAAGATGTTATAAGTAGTATCCACTCAATAATTTTGGGAATAAAACAATTTTTTGTGCTTATGATTTGTGGGTTAGAACAAGAATGCAATAAAATGAAACACATATTAGCATTGTTAGAATAATTGAATTAGAAGGTACGCCTTGTTTTGAAGGAACATGAGAAACATGTTATTATAAAGTATGACATGAGAAACATATTTTTGCTTCCCTACGACTTGCTATGACATGGAAAACATGTTATTATACAATATCTTTGTTGAAGCTAAATTTACACAAGGATTTATTTACAAATAAATCTATGTAACAATAAATATATGGTGTTAAAAGTAAAACCACAAAAGCCACGCTCGTTTTCCCCCCTACCATATTGGCATCATGAAGCCCCATGAACTCTAGCCAAACCCCTGAACAAAAAAATGATGAAACAGGCACAGGAGATTTTGTGGATTTTCATCATACATTACACAATAAAAAAATTGGGAAAACTACAGTGTTTTTATATATAATATCTGATATTTTTGTGTTTTCTTTGATACTGTAACTTGAAGTGAAAAAGGTATCCTAGTTTTTGAATCCTCTTACATGCTTAAACCGAGTTCCTGCAAATTAAATAGAAGGGTATGTTAGTGCACAAGCAAGGAAAATAAAAAAGGAATGATAAATTATAAGTATTTGGGTAAAATTAATATATACAATGTGAAGCTAAAAATAATGAATAATTTTTACAATTAGGTAACCAAATCTATCTATTGAGAGTGGAAAAGATTTGTACTTACATACACTGTTGATCGTGTTTAAGAAGGGAAAGTCGCATTGCATCGAGTAGTAGGAGCATGAAAGAATTTGAAATAGATAGTGTACAATACACTAATTTTGTTGAATGCCTATTATATCTATTCAACAACATAAACAAAATAATATACGTATACAATAAAAGAGGTTATCACTATCTATTGTTAATAGAAAGAGATAAAATGGAACATTTTGAATACCTGGCATGTTGGTAAAGAATTGTCTATAAGTAATCTATTGGAGAAGTTGAAAAGAGAGTTGTGGAAACAATAACAAATGCAACGGTTAGAGTATAGTATGTTTTTGGTAGACAAGTGTATGTGAGAATTTTTGTGTGCATGTATATAAGAAGCAACAAATATGTGAAGGTGGAAGGAAAAAGCACTAAATCCATGCTCGTTGTCCTCCCTACCATATTGGTATCATGAAGCCTTATGAACTCTAGCCAAACTGTCAAGCAAGAAATGTGGGTGAGGTTCAGAGAAAATCTCGTGAACTCTCATCATATGTCACAGAATAAGAAAGTTGGTGAGAACGAGTGTTTTCAAACAAGATCTCTAATATTTAGCCAATAGGCTATTTGTGTCAACTTTGCTCAGAATTTTCATTAGCCTCACCATTTTTCAGGCTTCCAGCATTCGAGAAAAAGGTGGCGAGTGGGTTATAACTTCGGTCAAAATTTTTGTTAGCATCCCAAATTTTTGGCCTTCCAATGGCCATGAAAAAGGTGGCAGAGGCAGTTGTTGGCTACTTTGGGAATGGAGTTGCATTTGTCGAGCCACGTGGATAAAGAAGGCTATGGAATTAAACATTGGTTCACATCAACATTAATTGTTGTATGCTTTGCATGTACTAGGGATCGTCATAATAACAGTTGTCGTTTAACGCCTTGGGGAATAAAATGAATGTTTGAGAAATTTTCAATAAGGCATTGTTTGGTGTCATTTTGTTGCTATACCTTATATGAGAGTCGTGAACGATGAGGGTAAGCTTCTGTGAGGGTGCAAGCTGGATTAAGCTTTGTACAGCTTCTGTGAAGGTGGGTGGAGGTTATTTTGTGTTTTTTACAAGGGCGATTGGTTGGAAATGCAAAAGAAAAGTGTCACCTATGATAATATTTTTCCTATTTCTGTGTAGTAAAGTTGGAAAGAAGATGTGTGTTTGAAGCAAGTGGGAAGAGGTGCGCGTGGAAGAAACCCTTGGTGATATTGTTTGATTTGTGGTTGGTGATTATATTGCTTGATTTGCCATAAGGTATTGTTGATTGTTTCAAATACCTTGTCTGATTTATGGTTCACGTTTTGTGTGCATGGTTTTGCATGGATTTGATACTATGATTTTTTGTGGGTTTGTGTTTATGGTTTCCATTATCTGCGTATGTTTGCAAGCTTGGAGAAACAACACAGCCTGGAGAAAGCTGGCAGAAAGAGGTTTGTTTGAAACAATCGACAAGAGGTGCATATGCAAAAAAATGTTTTCCATATTGTTTCATTAGATTTTCCATAAGGTACTATTGATTGCTTCTAATTTTGATAAGGGGCTATTGAGAAAAGACTATATTGTTTGTGAAAATGAGTATTGTTTGGTTTAAGGTTCGCATTTTGTGTTTATGGTTTTGCATGGGTTCCTATCTGTCATTTTTTTATTTTGTTGGGTTTCTTCGTCTAGATCGGTCTTTAAACCAATATTGTTTGGTTTATGGCTTACAGTATGTGGTTATGGTTGCAATGGAATAAAATATTCAATCCTATCCGCTTTGTGTTAGCTTCCATTGGGCATTGTCGATTATAGTTGTGTTGCTCAAGCTATATTGTTTGATTTTGGAGAACGTGTTGTTGAAAAGGCTATATTGTTTGAATTTTTGAAGAGGTTGTGTTGAGAAAGGAGTGATTTTTGTATGGGTTTGTTACTGTGAATTTTCATAGGGTTTATGTTTATTGTTTGTGTTTTGTGTGTATGTTTGCAACGGAATAAAATTATAGAGGCTATGGAGTTTTTGTCGATTGTTATTGTATAGCTTGGGCTATATTGTGGCTTTCTGCATGTGGGTGGCTGTTGAAACTAATGTTGTTTGATTTATGGCTTTTGTTTTCTAGTTATGGTTGGAATAGAATAAAATAATTAATGTTGTTGATTCTATGTTTGGTTACATTAGGTATTACTGATTACTGTTCTCTGCCTTAGGCTATATTGGGTATATTTTAATATCAATATATATATATATGTAAGATTAAAATTGTTAAGGTAATGGAGTTTTGTTCGATTCTTATTGTATAGCTCGAGCTATATTATGGCTTTTGCATGTGGGTGGTTGTTCAAAGTAATGTTATTTGATTTATGGCTTTCATTTTCTGGTTATGGTTGGAATAGAATAAAATAATTATTGTTGATTCTATGTTTGGTTATATTAGGTATTATTGATTATTATTTTCTACATTAGGCTATATTGCATATATTTTAATATCAATATATATAGGTAAGATTAAAATTGTTAAGGTTATGGAGTTTTGGTTGATTATTATTATATAGCCTAGGCTATATTGTTACTTTCTACATTTGGGTGGTTGTTGAAACCAATGTTGTTTGATTTATGGCTTTCATTTTCTAGTTATGGTTGGAACAGAATAAAATAAAATATTTTAATATTGTTGATTCTATGTTTGGTTACATTAGGTATTATTGATTAGTGTTCTCTGCCTTAGGCTATATTGGGTATATTTTAATATGAATATATATGTGTATATAAATACGTATATATGTGTACATGTATATACATATATTTATATATTTATATATATATATATATATAAAATTTTTGCGGGTCTCTCTTTATGGCTTTCATTTAGTGGATATGTTGGCAATGGGGAAAAATCCTTGACCTTATACAATTTTTTTCAATTGTAACTATCTTGATTTGTCATAAGGTACTATTGATTGTTTCAAATATCTTGTCTGATTTATGGTTTGTGTTTTCTGTGTATGGCTTTGGATGGATTTGGTACTGTGATTTTTTCTGATTTATGGCTTTCATTTTGTGGTTATGGTTGCAATGGAATAAAATAGTCAATCCTATATGCTTTGTGTTAACTTCCATTATGCAATGTCAATTATATTTATGTTGCTTAATCTATATTGTTTCATTTTGGAGAAAGTATTATTGAAAAGGGTGTATTATTTTAATTTTTGAGGAGGTTGTGTTGAGAAAGGAGTATTTTTTCTATGGGTTTGTTACTGTCAATTTTCGAAGGGTTTTTTTTTAATGTTTGTGTTTTGTGGGTATGTCTACAACAAAATAAAATTGTTGAGGTTATGGAGTGTTTTTCCATTGTTATTGTATACCTCGGGCTATATTGTGGCTTTCTACATGTGGGTGTTTGTTGAAACCAATGTTGTTTGATTTATGGCTTTCATTTTTTGGTTATGGTTGGAACAAAATAAAATAAGTAATGTTTTGATTCTATGTTTGGTTACATTAGGTATTATTGATTATTGTTCTCTACCTTAGGCTATATTGGGTATATTTTTACATCAATATATATGTGTATATATATACATATATATCTACACATATATACATATATTCATATATATATATATATATATATATATATATATATATATATATATATATATATATATATATATATATATATATATATATAAATTTTTCATGGGTCTCTCTTTATGGCTTACATTTAGTGGATATGTTGGCAACGAGGAAAAATTCTTGACCTTATGCAGTTTTTGTCAATTGTTACTATCTAGCTCAGCCTATATTGTCTCATTTTCAATCAAGTTATGTTGAAAAGGCTATATTGTTTCAATTTTCAATAAGGTGTTGTTTATAGAAGAGAAAATTATTTGTTCAAACAAATTATGTTTCATTTATGGACGCATTATATGGGTCAACTTTCAACGGGTTTCTCTTTAATGTTTGTGTTTTGTGGGAATGTTTGCAACAGGATAAAATTGTTGAGGTTGTGTAGTTTTTTTCAATTGTTATTGTATGGCTCGGGCTATGTTGTGGCTTTCTCCATCTAGCTCATTGTTGAAACCAATGTTGTTTGATTTATGTCTTTGGTTTTATATTTATGGTTGGAATAGAATAAAATAATTGTTGTTGTTGATTCTATGTTTGGTTACATTAGGTATTATTAATTATTGTTCTTTTCCTTAGGATATATTGGGTGTATTGTAATATTAATACATATGCACGTATTTATATACATATATACATATATTTATATATATTTCAATTTATTTCTACTGATTATATTTATGTATATGGTTTGTCATTGTTAGTTTGCGAGAATGTGTTGTTGACAAGGCTATATTTTTTTAATTTTTTCATAGGGTTGTGTTGAGAAATGAATATATTTTAACTTGGATTTCTTTCTATGAATCTTTGTGGATTTATGTTTTTGGGGGCCATTTTGTAGATATGTTTGAAACAGAATAAAACTGTTGCTATTATGCACCATCGCCACTAGATAGGAACCATAGATCAAATAGAAATTGTGATTAACCTATGAAAAGAACAAGCATATTAAGCAGCAAAAATGAATATTGTTTGCATCTGATTTCAGATAGATACATGTCTGCACCTTTTGCAGCCATCAACGCATGCAAAAAACACAAGATAAGATCCAACCACCTTCACATAGATTCCATAGTGGATGGACACACTTGCACCTTCACAGAAGCTTGCCATCCTCACTCACAGCTACCTTCAACAACAACATAGACGCAAAGAATGACACCAAACAATATGTTTTTGATAACTGCATAGACATTCATTCCACAAACATACATATGTATACATAGGCTGACTAGAATGAGGAAGAACAAGAAAAGGGATTTTGTGGTAAATGGAAGCCATAAACAACAATAGTGAACAATTTCTTATGCAAAGCAACATGTACTACATAACATTAACTATTTTATTGCATTAAAAGCACAAGATAACATCAAAGCACCTTCACATAGATTCCACAGCCGATGAATGCACTTGCACCTTCACAGAAGGTTGCCATCGTCGCTCATAGCTACCTTCAATAACAACATAAACCCAAAGCATGATATCCAACAATACATTTTCGATAACTACATAGACACTCATTTCACATACATGCGTATGTATACCTAGCCTGATTGGAATGAGGAATAACAAGACAAGGGTTGGTGTGGTAAATGGAAGCCATAAATGAAACAAAATAGCATAAGGCAGATGGCAACAATGAACAATGCCTTATGCAAAGCACCATGAACTACATAAAATTAACTATTTTATTGCATTACAACCATCGCCACAAAAAAAAACACGTAAACAAAACAATATTGTTATCAACAGTCACCTAGATGGCCAAAGGTGCAAAACAATAAAAACCACAGTGAGAAATCCATACAAAAACATCTGCACAAAAGTTGAACCATAAATCAAACAATATTGATGCGAAGAACCTATATACTCTCTTTTCAAGAGAACCCTATCAAAAAGGAAACAATATACCCTAAAACAATGCAACCTGTATAACATTAACTATCTCATTGGGTTGCAACTTTCGCACACAAAAGCACAGCTTCCAATAGTGGCTCACATGGAAAACCCACAAAACACAGAAAGCTCCCAGTAATAGATGGACTAAAAACCTTCACCAAGAAAACGTGAACGCTAAATGAATCAATATTGGTTTCAATGGTAACCCAGATGAGAAGATTCACCAAAAACACAATAGATTAACTATTTTCCAACCATCCACATAGATCGGATGCCATAAATGAAACAATATTGCCAACAGTCACACAAATGCCAAAACCCACAAAACACAAGAAATCTTGATCAGAAGATTCACCAAAAACACACCAGATTAACTATTTTGCAACCACTCACACAGAACCAAAGCCATAAATGGAACAATATAGCCAATAGTCACCCAAATGCAAAACCCACAATTGTCGATTGTTGATGGCTAGCTTGGGTTGTTTTTTTTGGCTTAGTTTTTTGTTGTGTAGTTTTGTTGCGCTTTGATATATATATATATAGACATTGTAAACATATATGTATATATATATACTATATTTATATGTATATGTATGTGTATATATGCATATATGTGTATATATATGCATATATATATATATATATATATGTATATATATGCATATATATATGTATATATATGCATATTTATATGCATATATATATGTATATATATGCATATTTATATGCATATATATTTGTATATTTATATGCATATATATATATGTATAGATATGTGTATATATATGTGTGTATATGTATATGTATATATAACATCTAAAACATTGACTATTTTGTTGCGTTGCAACCATAGCCGGTAAATGGAAGCCACAAATGAGACATTATAGCATGAGGTGGATATCAACGGAATGAATTGCATAACATTAACTATTTTATTTCATTGCAGTCATTGCTATAGAATGCTGAAAATCATAGTTATAGATGTAATACCCCCATGTTACTAATACTTGTATTATTATTTCTTACTCTTATGTGTGAGCTTGATTCTATTCTCTATTGGTGATTAGTTCACCGTCTTGGTGTGGGTGGATGCCTCCTGTATATGGGAATCTTATTTTCTTTTGTTTACCAGCTTCCAGGAGTAAGCCAATTTTATGAGGGGGAGGATGTAATACCCCTCCTCTTGCTGGTAGGATTTAGTATTTTTCAATGCGGTTGTTTGCTACTTGTGACGATGATGATATTATTTGATTTGGTTAGTTAGACATTAGATGATGCTATTGTTTCATTATGGACATGATTATTTCGTATGATAGTATGGTTGGTTATATTAGTTGATTTTCATAATTATATTATGATGCAATGATTTAATGAATTATGTCATGAGATGAAATTGTTAGTTTAGAAATGTTATTTTATCAGTTAAATTATAATTGTTAGGATAGGTGTGATGAAGGACAATATAGCATCACTCGTTCGCGAGTGCCCTGTTATGTTGCGATTCCTTCTCACAATGCAGTAGTTTGATTTAATGCTTTGATTTTATATATATGTATGCACATGTACACAACTTTTCTTGTATGCAGGATTTGCAGGTACAAGTCTCGATTCCACCTGCTTCGGTAGGACAGGGCGAGCACCAAATAACCCAACAGTTAAATGTTGAAACAGAGGTGATGATGAAGTCCTCTCGTCCCATGATGTCAGGTCGTCTCGTTGATTGGTATTGTTCATGTTTGTAATTGTCGTCACTGTGGTTTGTGTTTTGTATTTGTCGTCTCTTGATTAATGTTGGTACTTTATTCGTTGTGGTGTAATCATTTTTGATGATGGAAGTAATTGTTTGTTTTAATGTTAGATTAAATTCTTTTATATATATATTTTGATGATTTAATTATTTTGAAAATCATATATTGCAATTAAATAATAATTAAATATTAAATATGTCTTAATTATTTAAATTGATTATTTGGTGGTGGATAATTATGAGAATAATTTATTTAAATTAAATAAGTAATGTGATGTGCAAGTAATGTTGCAAAAACAGGAATTAAAGCAATAAAACAAATAAAAGAATAAAAAGATTGTGTGAGCCAATAGGAATAGAGATCTGGGAATAAAGCTAGCTTTTAAAGAATTGATTTTCTTTGAATTTTGATTTTTGTGAGTTTTTGGGAAAATGGGAATATATTTTTATATTATTATGAATTTTTGGAGGTTCTCACACACACAGAGAAGATCAAAAAGGGAAGTTGCTCAAGTTATTGTGAGTTCGTTCTGGACTAAGAATTGGGAATCGAGCTCGAAGGCATCAGAGTCAAGCAGGCATCTTCAGATTTGCATTGGACTCCAGGTTCCTCTCGTTGTCTTCTTCTCATACCCTTTTTCTGTTATCCGTTTTAAAAAAAAAAAGAAAAAAAAAAAAACTTTATTAAAATTTTGTGAATATAGAAAACTTCTGTTGAACTGAAAACTAGGGCAAATTATTAGACTAGAAACAAAGAAAATCATAGTAATTATACTCCAAGTTTTGTCAAACAAGAGCCCCGATCTTCAAACATACAATCTATCAAAATAGGATTTTAGAAAAAGATGATTTAGTTATTGAAGAAAATAAAATTTGGGGTTTTCTCAGTATTTTAATATATAATGGATCTATGTTATTTCTCTGTATTTTTCCTCTATTTTCTTAACATTTAGGAAAATCTGTTTCTCTGTATTCTGTCTCTATTTTTTTTTTATATTTATGAAAATAATATATATATATAATGTTTATACTATCTTGCTATTCTCTGTGCCTGTGACTGGAAAAATTATTCCTTTGTAATTTTTAAATATATATATTTTGGGTATATATATATACAAAGTTCGTATATATATACATATTCATTAAATAATGTTTAGTGCATAGTAATTTATATATTCAAAACTTTGTTTAAATCAAATTTTATTTTATTTATTTTCGGGGGCCGAATTGGCCGACGGCATCCCATACCTGGTGAAGGACAAACTTTCAGTTATACAAAAAATTTTAATGAAATTAAAAATTATAAATAAAATTTTATGTAAAAAATTAAAAATAGGGCGCTGAAGGGTGGAAGGCTGGCCGCATCAGCCACTGCTGTATCGGCAGACAAGCCATAATGACTATCTTACAGCAATCATTATGACTGCAGTAGCGGTGAGGGTGCCGGGCTCTCACAAGCCGACATTATGATCGGCCAGAGCTACAGGGGAGGGCCCTGCCGCCCCCATGCCTTTGGGAAGCATTAAATGATTTTGTTTTATTTTTATTTTATTTGGTATTTAATAAAATTTATATATATGAATTCGCTTTATTTTTATTTTATTTGGTATTTAATAAAATTCATATATATATAATTTCATTTTATATTTATTTTATTTTATTTTATTTTATTTTAATTAAAATACTTTATAAAGTTGTTTATAATAATGCTTAAGTTGTTAAAAATAATTTTGTAAATAAAATTTAATTGGTATGTATTATTTTATGATGATATAGACTCTTGTGTATTTGTTCGTTGCTAGCACAAGATAAAAACATTTTATGATTATATATAATTATGTGTGGTTGATCAGTTCGGTCAGGAAGATATAAAAAATATATATATATTTTGTGATTTTAGATAGGTATTAAGTTATATATATATATATATATATACAGTAAATTGTGTAAAGATGAATAAATAAATAAATAAATAAATAACTATTATTTGTGGAATATGATTAAGTTGGGTGAATATGAAATTTATTGTCTTTGAGAAATTAAAGAAAACAAATTAGATAAGTCATCATTAATTTTGTTGTTCCTTATTTGCGACTCTATGTCGAGTAAAATAGAGATATCATACGTAATTGGTCGAATCGTCTTCTCGAGTAGAAAATCTTGTGATCTTGTTATTACATGTTTAAATTTCAATGATTTCTCGAGTTTCCTTGGTCGGAGATTTAAGTGTATTTTTTTTGTTTTAGATATTTGTCGGATGTCTTTTGTTAAGAATTAAACATTTTTCCATAGAATTATTAACTCCTTGTGTTTCTTTATATCATTTCAAAATTGGAGTGTTTTGTGTGATTGAGTTAATCGTTTACCTTAAGTTATGAATTTACGTGATCTGGTTATCGTTTTCCCTTGAATTGTTGTAGCCTTACTCTTTGATGTGGGAACCTATTGTTGATTTTGTAATCCTTATTCCAGAGGCTTGTTATGTTAAAATGTGATTCTCGGCTTGGTTATGCTATTGGAGTTATCGGTTTTATGTTAGGAAGGGTTGAACGGTTGGTTAAGACTTTTGGGTTTTGAGATGTCGCGAGAGGGTTAATGCCTCACCTGGTTCTTGTTTTAGTATTATGTTCTTTATGTCATAGTTCAACCCTTGCCTAGTTTTGATTTATGTTAGGGGTCATAGGGAGAGTGGCTCTTCTTGGGGCAAGTGTACAAGTGGTCACCTTGAAAGAGTTTCCTTAAATAAGTGATAACTTAATTAATGTATCTAGTGGGTTGGGTTAGTTAACACATAACAAGATAAAAACATGCAGCTCACCCCTGCCGTTAGCACTTTCAAAGGCTAAGGATGGGTGGGAAGACCTGGTTGGTAAGGTCACTACCTTGTCTCCATGAAAGGTAAGTGGCTCCGCATGAGTAACCCTATGGGGCGGCACCTTGAAATAGGATGTCTGGATAACCATAGATGAAGGCGGCTCCTTGAGCTAGGTTGTCTAGATAATCCATGTATAGATGGAGGCGGCACCTGGTGATAGGTAGTCTGGTGAATTCATGTAAGGCCATGCGATGACACTCTCCACTTGACACCCTTGTGCTTTTCTTGTAGTTGCTTCTGGATATTGTAATCTCCTTGTTGTTTCTGATTTTAGGGCTAGGGGATCCATAGTTGGGTGCTGGCGCCTCGGTTGGAGGAAGTGCCAGGGGATCCCATGAGAGCTATGCGATGATCCTCCCCACTTGACATCTGTTTGACTTGTTTCTTATTGCCTATGGAATTGTGTATTGAATGGTTGTTTTAGATTTATTATGGAATCATGTTCTTTTATTGTTTTAGATTTGTTTGGAAGTGTATTTTTGGATGTTGTTTCGGTTTTTATGGATATTGTATCTTTATGATGCTTTGATTCTTGCGAATTTGTTTCATGATTGTTATTTGGTGATGCTTCATGTTATTGTGATGAGTTCTCAGTTTTAACTTGTTATGTGATTATGAACGTTAATGGTGGTTCATTGTATGCTTTTAGTTGTACTTGTTTTGTATCATGTTGAGTCGGTTTGGACATTCATGGTCGGGTTCACTTCCTCGTCACCTCTGAGCATGGGGGGTAAGTTACTTGTAATTCACATGGTTGGGTGGAACGTGCTCTGCACCCGTTGGGTTCCCCATCAGCATCTTGTCTTCTCAGCTTTCCGCAGTGGAGTGTTCCAGTGATCAGTTGTACTTCATATTTCATTATTCTTGTATCAATCCCCATGTTGGGAAATTCAATGTAATTCATGTATCAAAGAAAATTGTAATGTAATATTATACCAAAGATGTAATAGTTAGGTTCTTTTGTAACTCTATTAAGAGATTTATCATGGATGTAATTATGCGATGATTATTATGCTCGCATCATGATTATCGGATGTATCATTGTATATGGTTATCATAAATTATATGGTTGTGTTATAGTCTTTATCTTTATTCTGTTTTGTGGTTGCAATGTAACCTCGCGTGCCCCAGAGAGCCAAGTGTATTAATGCTATGTGTTATGTTATGTGGTTATGTTTTAATGTTATTGCATGTTTACCTTTATTATTTTAAAAAAAAATTATTTGCATTGTGTGTGTTCTCTGGGGTTTGCACGGCGGACGTTACAATAGACGTATGCAAAACCTTTCGTGCGAAAGGGCAGTCCATATACAGCTTATGTGTATACATATATATATGTATATGTAGATTTTTATGTATATATGTATATATATGCATGTATATTTATGTATATATAATGTTCATAACATTTGGTATTTTGTAGTGTATATATGTATATGTATATATGTGTATATATAAATATGCATATGTATATATATACATACATATATGTAATATGTGTATATGTATAGTATGTATATATATGTATATGTATATCTATATCTATATGTATAAGTATGTATGTGTATAGTATGTATTGTATGTACATACATATATGTATATATATATATATATATATATATCTATATCTATATGTATATATATGTATATGTATATTATGTATAGTATGTACATACACATATGTAGATATATGTATATGTATATATATGTATATGTATATATATGTATATGTATATATATGTATATATATATATGTATATGTATATGTATATGTATATATATATGTATATGTATATATATATATGTATATGTATATATATATGTGTGTATATGTATATATATGGCTATTTGTGTCAACTTTGCTTAGAGTTTTGGTTAGCTTGCCCATGTTATGTACATACATATATGTATATCCATATGTATATGAATGTATGTGTACAGCATGTATTATATGTACATACATATATGTATATATATGTATATCTATAGTATGTATAGTATGTACATACACATATATAGATATATGTATATATATATATGTATATGTATATATATGTATATATGTATATGTATATATATATGGCTATTTGTGTCAACTTTGCTTGGAATTTTGAGCAGCCTCCCTGTGTTTCAGACTTCTTGCAGTCTAGGAAAGGGTGGCGGATGGGTTATAGCTCTGGCCATAATTTTCATCATCCACCTAGATTTTTTTCCTTCTAATGGTCATGAAAAGGTGGCGGAGGCGGTTGTTGGCTCTTTGGGAATAGGGTGGCATTTATCAGACCACGTGGATAGAGAAGGTTGAGGAAATTAAACACTGGTTTGCATCAACATTAATTGTTGTATGCTTTGTGTGTACTAGGGATGGTCGTAATAACACCTACTATTAAATGCCTCGAGAAACAAAATGAGTGTCTGGGAAATTTTAAATAAGGCATTTTTTGGTGTCGCTCTGTTGTTATACCTGATATTGGAGTCGTGAGTGATGAGGGTAAGCTTATGTGAGGTGCAAGTTGCATTAGGCTTTGTGCAACATCTTCGAAGGTGGGAGGAGGTTATTTTGTGTTTTTTGCATAGGAAGATGGTTGGAAATACAAAAGAAAATTTTCTCATATAATAATATTGTTCCCATTTTTATGCAGGGAAGTCAGCGAGAAGAGTTGAGTTTGAAGCAAGTGGGAAGAGGTGCTACAAGATTATTTTTTTTTGCATGGATTTTTAACTTTGAAACTGATATTGTTTGATTTATGGTTCTTGTTTAGTCATTATGGTTGCAATCCAATGAAACAGTCATTGTTATACAATCTATGGTGAATAATGTCCTCTATATTGTTAGCCGTTGGTTTTATTGTGTGTACTTTGGTTGGAGTTCTTGCAAGCCTTTTTGTTTTTTGAGCTTCCTACCAAGCGAGGCAAAGGTGGAAAATGGCCTTCCTTTAAACAAAATCTAGACCACAATTCCCACCAACCCCCCTATTTTAATGCTTGTGGTGGTTGCAAGTTGTTTTCCATAGGGCATTCTCATTGTCCCTTGTCTAGTGTTGGCTACATTGTTTCATTTTCAGTTCTGTAATCCTGGAAAAAGTATTTGGATTGTCCCTTCAATAGGTTCAAAAAGGTGTTGAACATATGTATGTGGCAACTAATGTTCTTTGGTATGTTCAATACAAAGCCTATTATTATAGGAATTCATTTTCAAGAATGAAAGAAATAACAAATTTCTTTCAAACTAAATAACTATCTTGTCAAAAACAATAAATTTGAATGCTTTGTCTCCATTTTCAAATAATATCTTCTTAAATATATAATTCTTACTAAAATAAGTTGCAGTGATGATCCATATGGTGCTTGATTAGGATAACAAGGTGTTAAGAGGGAAAAACTTTCCCATCAAATCTTTGAATAAACACCTTAAGGGTTAATCAAGAGGACACACATATAGGTAGATATATAAATATCTATATATATAGATGTAAATATTTATTTATGTCGAGACTACTATATCTAAATAGATGTGTATACCATATTTTTGCCTCAATATGCAACTGGCTTGATCATAATTATAAAGAAAACAAACATCCAGACTGAATTTTCCCTCATTTGCCTAAACGAGAAGGCTAGGAATTCAAACCTTTTGTTGGCTATAATATATTGCGTAGCCTGAAGCAAGGAATTATTATAGGCAACAAAAGCTTTGAATTTGTAGCCTCCTCAACTAGTCAACTGATGGAAAATGTTGTGCGGATGTTTGGTCTCTTGAATGCTAGTTGGTTTTGAGATTAGTTGTTGTATGGTTTGCATGTGCTTGCACTACTTATGATCGTAGTTGTTGTTTATCCAATTCTATATAAAATGTGAGATGAAAGATTGGTCTTGCTTTATATTGTACTTAATGTAGGCACTAATGTGCATATAAATGAAACCATAAATGAAATAATATTGCTAACAGTCACTCACATACCAGAACCCACATAATAGAATAAATCTCAATATCAAGATTCACCAAAAAAATACCAGATTCACTATTTTGGAACCATTCACAAAAAATGGAAGCCATAAATGAAACAATATAGCCAACGCTCGCCCACTTGCTAAAACCCATTAAACTATATAGTCTTTTGAACAACAATCGACACAATGAAACAATATTGGTTTCAAGAGGCAGCCAAGATGAAAAAACTTGCATAAACACACAAATTCAACAAAGGAAATGCAGAAAACGAAAAAGATGTTGTCGAACCCAAATTGTTTCAATTTTCAATCAGGTTTTGTTGAGGAAAAACTAGTATGTCTTCACATGGCCTTCACACACCAATTTTTTGGGTATGGGATTTTGTTTACTCCTTCAACTTTGTAGCCATGTCTACAAGGGAATTACATTGCTAACACTATTCAAGCTTTACATATATACATATACACATATATGTATATATACATATATATATATATACATATGTATATATATATACACATATGTATATGTATATATATGTATATATATATATGTATAGAGAAAAAAATCTACATATATACACATATATAGTTTGTTGAGAAATGAGTATAGTTCTACTTTTGTTCCTCATTGAATCTTTGTTGGTTCCTCTCAATATATATATATGTGTGTGTGTGTGTATGTATGTATGTATGCCAACCATTAATGCTACACGCACTTGCACCTTCATACAGGCTTGCCTCGATCGTTATAGCTACTATATATATCTACATATATACATATTTGTATATGTATATCTATATGCTTTGCATGTACTGGTGATAGTCGTAATGATAGCTGTCGTTTAACACCCCGAGGAATAAAATGAATGTCTTAGAGATTTTCAACAAGGCATTGTTTGGTCTCATTTTGTTGCTATACCTAATATGGGAGTTGTGAGCAATGAGGGTAAGCTTCTGTGAGGGTGAAACCTGGATTAAGCTTTGTGCAGCTTTTGTGAGGGTGGGTGGAGGTTACTGAATGCATCAAATGCAATAAAGAAAGAGTATTTCCTTCCACCAATGGCGGATACATAGAACCCATAAACCAAGCAATTTACAATAAGCTACAAAGCAACAATCAATAATGCCCTTTAGAAAATAACATAAACTATTTTAGAAATACTCCATGAACGGTTTTCCCAATATGCACCTCTTCTGACTTTCTTCAATTACACCTCTTCCCACTTGGTTTCTCTTCCCTCTGTCCTTTCTCTGTGGCCTACTAAAAATGAACATAGAACTATCACAACCCACCACAACTATGGAAATTTTGTGAAGGTGGTTGGAGGTTATCTTTTGTTCTTTGCATGCATTGATGGTTGAAAAAGGTGTGGGTTGTGATAATTCTATATATATATATATATATATATATATATATATAGATACATATATGCATATATATATATATATATGTATGTATATATATGTGTGTGTGTGTCTATATATTTGTATATACATATATATATGTATATGTATATATGTGTATATATATATGTACGTGTATATATGTACATATATACGTATATATATATATATATGCACAATACGTTATTGAAAATTGTATAGACATTCGCTTTGTTCTCCAAGGACTTTCAACATAGATGTTACTTGCACCATCAGCACTATATGGAAACCATACAATGATCAATGTTGATGCCATTTTGTTGGCCTCCTCTATTGTCATGCCAAACACTTTTTAAATTTTAAAAAAAACAAAAACAACACCTAGTACATGGTGTCGGAGATGTAGAAACCCCAAAACTTCCAACCAATGTTTCCCATAGCCCAATGCTAATTGTTGTTGTCTAGATTTGGCTATATACTTTCATTTACCATGCATAATAAAATTGTTGATATTATAGAGTTAATATTGTTTTCCAAAAGGCATTGTTTTCGAGAGGGTGGAGCTCAAGAGGTTGTATTGTTTCAATTTTTGATAGGTTGTTGGTGAATACATTTATGTAAGTATATCTATATATATAGACATATATATATATATATCTAGGTTGTATTGTTTCAATTTTTGATAGGTTGTTGGTGAATACATTTATGTAAGTATATCTATATATATAGACATATATATATATACATACATAGATATATATACATACATATATATATGTATGTATGTATGTACATATATATATGTATATATGTATATATATATGTATATATATGTACATATATATAAATATATATATATATATATATACATATATATATACATACATATATATATATGATATACATTGTTCATCGCACAAAGGACAAAAAAAATAGTGCTTGGAAAATCAATGGTGTAATGCCCCATCTTGTAACCTAAGGAATGATGCATTGTCTACGAAAGTGTAATAATTTTTTTTTTAAATTATAAACATTTACTTAACTAATTGCAAACATTCCCTAAGTAACACGACGACACACTACTTGAAAATCCCATAGATGACTTAAATATTTAAGATTGCATGTATTTAATTCACATAACTTAAAAGCATACATTGAATAACATTTAAATTACATCATTAAAGACAGAGTACAAATAAGATTCTTTCATACATTGCATTTGAAATAACATTACAATACTCATTTTCCAAATGAGGTAGATCAAATAAATGTTTACAATTACATATTACAAATGTTCACCTCATTAACATTTGAGGAGTGATACAAATATAAAATTTCCAATAATACAAATAAGGATGTACATATATCCACAAACGAGCTCTCCATCCATGAACTACTTATTGCCATGAACATGAACTGGGGACCCAATGGAGTAAGGTGCATGTTCCACCCAACCATGTGGTACCTGTAGGTCCACCCCCCATGCTAGGAGATAGTAATAAGGTTCCCTAGACATAACCTACAAACCCTAGACACAAGTAAAACCATAGAAACTCTATACAAGTATATACTTAACTTATTGGTTACATTGCTTCTAGAATTAGGATACTCAAATATGCTAAGTTCACAAGGTTACTGTTATTTTAGGTGGAGTTTCATCACAATGTTGCATAGGTTACCCTGGTGTTTCTTCCTAGGTTTCGGCCCCCAACTTGGGTTACCCTGGAAACCTCTTACGAAACTCGGCCCTACATGCAAACTGTTGCGAAATCGAATATCTTTTAAAATAACAAGATATCAATTTTCCATTCTAGGCCTTCTCAACTTACTCTCAAGACTAAACTAGCCCTTGAGTCTATAAGCGAGGCTTATTAATCTAGTTAAAGGTTTTAAACTAACTAATGTTTTGTTTTAGTTTTCACTGACTTACTAACTCTACATGAGTTACCCAGGCACCACTTTGTGTGTTGGCCCTCACTAAGAGCCACTCCCCTAAAAATAATGCAAGGAATCTAAGTTCACTAACTAAGGTAGGCAAGGTGCACAAAAATCAACATATAATACCAAACATAACATAACGAACATCAAATCTTTGTCCATTAAACCAAGTGTCTAAACACCATGCAAAACCATGTGCACTACCCTAGTCAACTCAAAGATTGTATTTAAACAATAGCAACTCCCACATTAAAAAAACTTATCTGGAAGACTTGTAATCTAATATACTCCCAATTCGCCCAGTAAGAGTGAATACAATTTTAAAGCAAATTAAAGCTCAATAAAAAAATCTATTTTTAGGATTTACTAAATGCATTCAAATCAGTCAATAATAACATAAAATAAATTAACTTGACTATAGTTCTATTCTCACACAATAAAAGAATTCGTAATAATTCACCTAATTTGATTCTCTCAATTTCATGTAAAAATAAATATCAAATTTTCTTTTCCAATATTACTACTCTAAAGATAGTTAATCTTAAACTTACATGCATTTAAATTTAAAAGAAAACTCATTTTAATACTATAATTATTTCCCTAAAACTTAATAAGTTAAAAATCATACAATTATTTATATTCAAACATATATACATATATATTTATATATATATATATAAATTAATATATATATATGTACACATATATATATATACATAATGTAAATTAAGTTATACATTTAAATATTTTCAAATCTGTATTTAATAAAAGCAAACCAAAATCAAAGTAATACACAACGAATGCATTTTAGGGCTGAACAAAGTTACAGCCACAGCCAAAGTTTAGGGTTGCAGTGGTTTTACCAGGCGTCGGCTCCATACATGGGGCCGGCCTGTGTGGTGGGGCAGCACTAGGGCTGCTCCCACCGTCGCCTCCCTTAGGGGTGGTGGTTGTGGGAATGGCCACAGCCCTATCCCCATTCATATATAGGGTTAACAACATAAAAATAAAATTCGTGGGTTATAACCCTGCGGAAATTTAATATTCAAAAACATTTTTTTTAATTCCATTTTTTTTATTTCAAAACCCTTATCTCACCTATACGGCGACCTCTAAAATATTCATGTAATGAATATAAAATTTTCACAATCCAATTTATATATGAATGTATATATATGTATATGTAAATATATATATATATACATTCACAATTAAACGATAAATAGAATACTAAATCAAGCAATTACTTTCAACAAGGTTTTAACCAGGAAATTGAGAAATTTAGTAGTATACACAATTTTTCCCTCAACAAATTTAATTCAATCATAGAGGGTTTTTATTTTAATTTCCATAATAGAAAATTTCCTTCACAATCTAATTATTCAAAATATTTTCTATAGGAAACTTTTAACAAAGATTGTAACAGAGGTTTCCAAATCCTCAATTTTATCTACAAAGAGGTTACAAATTTTCTACAGAATAATTTTCCAAGAAGAACAGAGGTTTCAATCACAAACAATTTCCTCAGGCAATCATGCATTTAACAAATTTTAACAAAACTTCACAATACTAATTCTTTTCACAAACAATATTTTCAAAAGAAATAAATTAAATAAATAGAGAAAAACCTGTAAGTTGAAGAATTTGTTTGTTGAAGAGAAGCTTTGACTGTTGCGTGCAACTTCCAAAGCTCTTTTCAAACCACCACTTCCCAGAAGAATGAAATTTCTGAGCAAATATCTATCAGAGGAACTCTTCCAAAAATATTAAGAAAAACCCAAAGGAAATCACAAATTAATACAATTCAATTTATTTTTTAAGTAGAACTCTGTTCTTTTCATTTCCCGTGAAGTGATTTCTTGTTTTCCCCAAATCTCCTAATATCTTTCCAAGAGAAATCCCAACAAGAATTGCAATAAATTTAACTAACACACATGTCAAGAAGAAAATATCTTCTAACAAACTCACGGGTGATTCTTTCTTTCCTCACTTATCAAAATTTAATTAATTTTAAAGAATTAAAGAATTCAAAATTCAAAAATCTAATTTCCTTTTCAATTTATTTCATAATTAAAATTTCATTTCCCACAAAGCAATTAATTTAAATTTAATCTATTCTCACAAATAAGGTAACTTTAATACAATTAATTAAATAATTTTAATCCGAAAGATTAAATTACTTAACCAAATAAACTAATTTAATTAATCAAATAAAATATAAAGATTTTATTTACAACATTTAAAATTAATTTAAATAAACATTAAATTAAAAGAACATTAATCTATCATTAAATTAACAAAAATTTCCTTTCATAATAAATAATCCAATCTGACACAAACAAAACATCTAGAAACACCAAACCTAAACTGACGACATACTGTGACTGGGTTTGAGACTAGACTAGGAAAAACCTTGTTACTACCTCCCAATCAACATTTCGTTGAGTCTTGACACACTCAGACCTGAGAAACCAGGTGGAGTCAGTGTCATGTACCTGCAATCCTACAATCAAACAAATAACATACATATATATATTCCATATTTCAAACACACCATGCGGAGAAAATCACAGAAATCACAGGGCACTCGCGAATAAGTGATGCAACTTCGTTCTCCACACCAATACACATCACATCAAACTGACAAAATAAATAATAATTAATCTACCATAAGCATATAGATAGCAATAACATCTGAAGTAAACATCTATGCTAACATAAAGCATGTCATAAATAATTATCACCATACAATGTATCATCATATCACAAAATAAATCCACTATCGCTCTAAAGTCAGCAATCAATACACCAAAACAAAGTACCAAAGTCTATCAAAGTGAAAACATGCTAACAAAAAACATAAACAAAATGGAGGGGTACTACAAATGGATAGAAATAACCCAGGCTAGCAAGCAACAGACTGCAAAAGAAACCTAGAATATGTTAAGAATTTTATTCCGTTGCAACCATGGATAGAAAATGGAGGTCATAGAAAGAAGTTGACAAACAAATTGACATTCCCAACATTTTAATGCATGATTGCCCCATTGTTGATAGCTATCTTGAAGAACAAGCTAAACCTAGAGAATGATACCCAACAATGTGTTATCGAAAAAATATAGTTTTTTTCTTAGCGGGACCCTCTAAGAAAAAAATCAATAGAGTTATAGGGAAATACCCTTTCAAACATTGTTCAATCATTTGTTATCTTTGTGATTGCTTGAAAAGCTAGGTATTGCTTATACCTATTGTCACTACATGGAAACCATACAACAATTAATGTTGATGTCATTTCACTAGCCCTCTCTATTGATGTAGCAAATGCTTTTAATATAAAAATCAAAACAAAATCTGCCAACTTCCTTTTCTGGCCACACTGACTAGAGGCCAGAAATGAGACAATATAGCCTTGTCTAGACAACAACAGTGAACAGTAACTTGTGCAAAACAATATCAATTGCTTAACATTTACTATTTTATTCAATTCCATCCATTGCCATAAAAAATATTTCTTGCAACAATGACCCATATGGAACACCCTCAAAACACAAAAAACTTGTAGTAACAAAGTGAATCAAAGCCTCTTCCACAAAACATGAACGATTAATGAATCAATATTATATATATATATATATATATATATATATATATATATATATATATATATATATGTATGTATGTATATGTATGTATGTATGTATGTATGTATGTATCTGATAATGAAGAATGTGTTTTGGATAACAATATAAACTATATAATATTAAGTATTTCATTATGCATTGCAAAGAGTGGAATATAGCCAAAGCTAGCTAACAACAATTAGATTTTGTTGTGGAGAACAACACGAACTATTTTAATATATTGCAACCATTTACACATAACAGAAGCCATAAATGAGACAATATAAGGGTATGTACAGGATCATCATGGAAAAAACAGGCCCTTAAGTGGCAAAAAATTTAGAAAAATCAATGTTAGACAACTTGACATAAAAATTTGAATATGTTATCTATATTATTTCAAAAATATGTAAGAATAGAATCTTTAGAAAATTGAATGTAGTTTCTAAACTACTAGGTTTATTTATTTATTTTTTAAATCCATTTGGTGAAAATTTGAAATTTCAATGGAGTAGTACTTAAATTTTAGGGAAAAAATAAGAAGTAGGTGTCTGTCGATACCCAACCATAAAAAATGATAATGTTTTTTAATAAGATTTTATATATAAGTAGAGGACTCATGTCTGGATGTGATGCATATTTTTTTATAATTTTTTTCCAAGCAAATAATTAATTATAGATTTTTTATTACAACTTTTAAAAAAATAAAAACTCCTATGTCTAACCACCTTAACTTGGTCAAAACTTCATGAAATTTAATTTTTCTTTTTTTAATCCTATAGTATATGAAGTATAGAATGTGATGCATTTTTTGGATTTAAAAAATGTGATACCATTTGAAAGCTATAGATGTTTTTCAATCAGCCTATTGATCAGGACTTTAGTCATAATTCTAATAGAAAATGAATAATAATTATTTATTAAATTCAAAGTAAATAATAATTTATATTGGTTGAAAGCTAAGAATCTCCTCTAAAAACCCTTTTCATTTCATCAATTTTGGGTTAAAAAAAACTCATCAGCCACATACCCTACAAATACCCATAATATTGCCACTTTTTGGCCCATCATGATCCTGCAGATACCCATAAAATTTTGTTATGTGTAGATTTGTATGTATGTCAAAGTAGATGTGAGCAATGCACATATGCACTCCTCACAATTTTTATTGTTTTCTCAAAATAGTTATCTTTCTAAATCTTGACATGGCATACTTCAAATGTTATCCTTCATATTAATTGTTATATACAACATTGAAGCCTTTTTCCTAATTGTTTCTTTTCCTTCGTACTCTTGGTGTTTCTAGGGGGGAAAAAGGAGGGATTTTAAAATTGAAACAATGAACTTGGAATAAAAAATTATATGTTAAGAATTATTTGAATCATTGAAGTCATTGTTATTATTAATCCTTTCCTGTCATATTGTTAATGCCTATGTAAAAAAATTGAGTGTCAATGTTGTGCTTTGAAGTCATAGATCTTCTAGCCAGCCACTGGCATTGCAACTCTTCAATTCTAAAAGAGTAGACGCAGCAATGTCGGTAGCCTCTAGCTCTTCTAAGGCTGGTGAAAAATCCTCAAGCAATAGTCTTGTAAGTTTGTTTATTGTTTAGTTTATTGTTGCTACCAATTACCTTGGCAGTTTCTCAAGTGCACCAAACAAACCAAGAATATACTTCATTTGAATTAACAATTACTATGATATATGTTCTAACTTATTTATATTTGAACTGTCTGTCTTGTTTCACCTTCAATTTATTGGCCATTTTGGAGTAACTTATATGTTAGAGGGGAAAATGTCTTAGTTTCCAGATGTGTCAATATTATTGTTTGCTTTTAGAGTTGAGTCATACTTATAAATATCTCATTGTTGCCACTATGTTGAGTTTAATTGCCTTGTAGGCTACAAAGGTGAATCCAACCTTAACAAGAGATGTGCTACGATTTATAGATGTTGGAGATGCTATCCCATCTCCAGTCCTCCAACTAATGTCTTACCAAAAAATAGGAGGTGATCAAAGCCCAGTCGACAAATACAAAGTTGTCTTGTTTGATGGTACCCACATGCAAATGGGACCTTTGCCTGCAAAATACAATGACCTTTTGTTCATAGGAAAATTGAAAATAGCTTCAATTGTGTGCTTGACAAACTATTTTTCTAGAAAGTTGCAGGAATCAAGGTTTGATATAGTTAGTCCTTGCTTGTACTTGTAGTTTCCTACTTCCTTGTTTGTGGGGGCTACCTTTTAAAGTATTTAATGTTCATTTCATTCCAAGGCAATTGTTATATTGTCCCTATATGTGAAGATGACAGATTTCCAGCTAATTGGAAAACCTAAATATTTGTTTAGAGATCAAGAAGAACAAAAAGTTGTTTGTGAGTCACCCTCCCCATCCAAATGAGCCTCCACCTTTGGAATTAATACATCCACAAGGCAGCAAGATGCTCCTACAAAAATCAGCCCTGTTAAAGGGTTGAATGTTTACCAAACCAAATGGACGATAAAAGTTCGTGTAACAACAAAGAGGGATATGCACCATTATAGCAGGCAAGGGCGCGAGGGGAAGGTCTTTGAACAACTTCAATGATATCATTGATGATGAGGGCACAGAAATATGGATTATGTGCTTTAATGACATTGTAGATGTGCACTATGATAGGGTTGAGGTGGGACATACTTATTACAACCAGATGGAAATCATTCTTGATCAAAGCTCAATGTTAAAATGTTGTGATGATGAGGCCTTTGTGCCAGACAAAGTATTTAAGTTCACCCCATTAAATGAAATTGAAAATTGCACTAATAATAGTTCAATTGATGTTATTGGCACTGTGGTGCATGTGGGAATGGTTTCGACTATACAAAGAAAAGATCAGTCCCAAAAAATTTGGAGGACTATTAAACTTAATTATTTGTCATCCTTTTCAATTGATGTTAATTTTGGGGGCTCAAACTGAGAAGCAAAGGGTCATGAGTTGGAGAGGTTGTACACCCCTAGTCCAACACTTATCCTTGCTGTTAAAAATGCACATGTTGGGTACTTCAATGGAGTTGTTCTGAACACAGCCGCAGGGACTCTTCTATATATAAATCCTGACATACCAGAAGTACAGCCATTGATCAAAAGAGGATATATTGAAACACCTATTGGTGAGGCCCCTTGGGCAGTCCCTCAAAAGGTTGCTCTGGGAAATGGTAGAGTCACTATTGCATATATGTTCAACCACTACCTTGGCTTGCCAGAGACTTTGCAAGATACTCTCAAGGCAACAATAAAATTTATAAAAATTGATGCATTATGTTATGTTGCATGCTCGTTGGAGTTGAATGGTAGGAAATGCAAGAAAAAGTGTGAACAATCTAAGCAAAATACATGTTTCTGCCCAAAATGCCAAAGAACAATAGTTGACTGTGACTTTCAATATTTATTGCAACTAAAGATCGAAGACCACACAGGCGAGCTTTGGGCAATTGCTTTTGATGAGGCTGCAACAAGCCTATTACAAATGTCAACAAAACAGCTTTACATGTTGCAATATGAGTCTACCGTTGAAATGAGTGTTGAGTTTTTTATCAATATTGTCACCTTCATGTCACTTTTTTCACTATTCTAATCAAAACTCTTGAACTTATAATTCAGAAACAAGACTAAAAACAATAATAGTGAAGGTTGCAAAGCTTAACTTTGAAGCTGAGTGAAAGCTCTTACTATAAAATTTGTCTACTATTTCTCCTATCGTGCAACAATCTTTGAGGTATAGTTGTCATACTACCTTGAACACCAAAACAACCATGGCTAATTGTGACTTTGCATATTTTTTATATAGTTCATGTTGGTTGGAAATTTAGTTTGTTTTGTTCCCTCACACTGCTTGTCGCATCAAAAAGAACTTTCCTTTCTGCTGCTATTGCTTTGTTGTTTGTTTGAGTGGTTACATATTAAGATAATGAAGTATAACTTATAATGTTTAAGTTAAAAAGATTCGATTGTTTTCTTTTCTATTATTCATGTTGCTTATAATTTTGTTACGTTTTAAGCGTATATTTCCAATTTAATTTTATACTATTTATCTATATAGACTTCTTGTCCTTTTTAGGAGATGCATCGTTGTCTACACCTGTTCATATATCTACTTGTGGAAAAATTTGTATCATGTATGTGTACATTTACGTATGCATATAGATAAATATTTATGCATGCAATTGAGAATTCCCTGTGTTATACAACTTCTCGGTACATATGTGTGTAGATACTTGTTCATGTGTTGGATATCTATGCATATATGCATACACAATTCAATATTTACAACTATCTGTGAGTTGTTTTAAAGAGAATGTTTTTTTCATCTTGTTTACAGTGTTCTAAACGCATAGAATATCTTAACAGAGTTTTGTGTAGATATATGTGTCTATAATGTATTTGTCTATGTAACTATCATGTCTGGGTATCCATCTAATGCTTACCAAGTGTTCTTGCTACTGGTTTGCAATCCCTAATGATAGTGCCATGCTAGATGTGGATGTCATATGGTTCTTGGCCATAATGTCTGTTATGTATGTTATGTAGCTCAATCCACAACCCAGTGTTGAACAATGTGTCATTGAAACTATTGCAAACTACTAAATTAGTTTGGTGAGTTTTAAATGCAAAGTATTATTGCAACCATTGGCAATATATGTAGCGTGCATACATGAGACAATGTTCGTATGGTAAGCTATGCAAAGTGACGCTTGTTTCCTCTACGCATGCAAATCAAATAGCTCAAGTTATACAAGTTGCCTTGTTTTTTGTAAGGGATAGTTGATTGTTGTACTCTAACTTAGGGTATATTTTTCTCTTTTTGGTAAGGTTGTATTGGGAGAGACTATATATTTTATTCTTGAAACCAATATTTTTTCATTCATGGATCAGCTTTTGTAGTGCGTCCCCTATGATAATTTTTTTCCAGTGCTTCTCTTCAAAAACAAGCTAGCGGTTTGCATGGGCTTCTCAACATGAATTTCTTTCTATGCTTTTCTGTATCACCTTGATTTTTTGGCTATGTTTGCAACGGAATAAAATTCTTAACATAATCCAGTTTTCTTTTTGTGATTTTTTGCTCCTTACCCTAGGTTTTTCTTACCCATTGGTTTGCTAGTCACAATTTTTTTGTGCTTTATGCAATCAACGATGCGTATATATGTGCCTCTTCAGAAAGGCTCACATTTTTTTTGGAGGTTAGGCATACAAAAAAATTGCACCAAATAGCAAGCCACTGAATTGCTCACTTGAACTGTGTAGACCAGTCTTTGCATTTTTCCAAAAACTACAGGATACATACCAACAATTACAGTGCATTGTAAATCAAACAAGATGATCTTCTCCAACAAAATTGTTCATTATCATCATCATCAAAAGTTTCTCTTCTTTATGGTAAGTGAATTGCTTCTCCTTTGCTCTTCACCTCTATGCATATAGAATTTGCACCATCCCTAAACTTAGTTCATTATCATTTTTTATATGTGACATGTAAGTGTCCTATTACATATATTTTGCTTATAAATTATAAAGCCACTTAAATTTCATGTTTTAGATATTGTTTTCTGATAAAACATGTTCGCAGTACCAAAGTTCACAGTTTGCTTATGTGTAGGTTTATGCCACTAAAACGATTTTAGATTACAGTTACATTGTATTCGTATGCAAGATGTAGGGCTCTACAGAAATGCTAAATGGCTTTACGATTCCACATTTTCATGTTGTACGGCCTTCACTTGTATTCCATCTATATACAATGTAAACCTACATATCTTTTCTTCCATTTCTCATTTCACAACTCCATGTCAAATTATAAAAAATGTATAACATTGATTTCCATTGATTAGATTTCCTTAAGTGCGAAAGCATTTCCTTTAACATTCACCAAAGTGGTGAACAATTAATGTTACTACTCGGGGGTTTGGTCATAGCCGATGATGCTCCATGACTTGATATGGTAGGGTGGAGAGCAGGATTCCTTTTATGTGTCTAGACTCCAATCCATTCTATGCACAAGGCATTTCTATATTTTGTTTACTTACTTTGTTGTACTACAACTCCATTGCATCTCATTTGTAATTAATTCTATAAGTCTTTATATTTTTTCATTTTTTATTGTTTACCAACCGAAATAATTGTCCTTTCTAGGCCTTTTCATGTGATTAGATCTTGTATTGAGTCATTGGCGGTCGAAAAATTGCTCTCACCATTGATCATAGTGGTGGATAGTTTATTTTCTTTCTTGGGGGTTTGGTGAGAGCACACGACACTTCATGAGCCAATATGGTAGGGTGGAAATTGGGCCTTGTTTTTTTTTGTGCATACTGCATTCTACCACACACACCAGGTATGGCTAAATTATAATCACTCCATTCATCCCATTGCAAGTAGAGAGAAAATTATGTATTATAAAATATACAACTTTGATATATTTTTTATTTACATATCGTCTATCAATAAAGTGTGATCACTAGACTAGAATTCACACTTTGTATATACATAAGTTGTATATGGTTTAACCTTTGTACTAAAATTTTTGCATAGGACTGTAGCTATGAGTTTTAGCTTTCCACTGCGATGGTTGTAATGGAATAAAATAGTTAATGTTCTGTGGTTCATTCTATTTTTGCATAATCACCACACTAAACTTTAGACTTTTTTATTATTCTTGCAAACCATATTCCAGGCATAATGTGGTGTTCGATGAACTAATGTGTTACAAACAACCTTTCAGAATAATGATAGTGACTGGAAAATTAGTGACAATGGTCAAATAGACAATCATATCTTCATGTACCCTATATTGATTTCAATAAGCAATATTCATTTCACCACTGATCAGAGTGGTGGGCAATGTGTATTCTTTCTCGAGGGTTTGGTGAGAGCCCATGAGGCTCCATGACCCAATATGGTAGGGTGGAAAGTAAGCCTTATTGTGTTAAGTTTTATTTTATAGTTTTTATGTACAGATTGCTATCTTTCCCACATAGGATTCACAAAAGAATTCAAATTTTTTAGGTTGCGGTTACAATGTACTAAAATAGTTGATCTTATACAATTTATGTTAGCTTGAATTGGCCATTGTTGATAATTGATCTCTTGATTAAGCTATATCATTCCATAGAGGCCAGAAAAATAGCGCGGTTGTATAGGAGGCCAGCGAAATGTCATCAGCATTGATTGTTATATGGTTTCTGTGTAGTGGTGATCATGTAAGTAACATATGTTTTAAAGTCCTCAGAAAAAAAAATGAATGTCTATGCAATTATCGATAACATATTTTCGGGTGTCATTCTTTGGGTTTATGTTGTTGTTGAAGATAGTTGTGGAGGCCAGTGAAACACCATCAACATTAATTGTTGTATGGTTTCTACATAGTGGTGATCATGCAAGTAACATCTATTTTAAAGTCCTTGACAAACAAAATGAATGTTTGTGTAGTTATCAATAGCATATTGTTGAGTTTCATTCTATGGGTTTTTGTTGTTGTTGAAGGTAGCTATGAGTGAGGATGGAAAGCTTCTATGGAGGTGCAAGTGCGTTCATTGGCTATGTGAAGGTGGTTGGATGTTATCTTGTGTTCTTTGCATGTGTTCATGGTTGCAAAAGTTGTGGGTTCTGATAAATTTGTGTTCATTTTTTGCAGGCGGTGGAGAAAGAACAGAGGGAAGAGAAAGCAAGTGGGTAGAGATGTAATTGAAGGAAGCAGGAAGAGGTGTATATTTTTTTATTTTTTTTCCCCCATCATCGAGTTGCTCTTAGTTAGTTCTATAATCTCTTCATATTTGCAGTTGCTCCAGAAAGCATGCTTCTCCCTTAGGAGAGAGAGTTCAAGAAGTGGGATGTTGATATTCTAATATGCATGCTAAATAGATGAATCAGCTTTCAAAAAACTATGAAGATGAAGTGATTATAAGACTAGCTAAGAGAATGGGAACATTGATTTCACCATTCATCACAATAGTGGCCACCCAATATTAGAGAGCAGGCCTCATTTTGTTCTCTTCCATTTTATATTTACTATGTGTGCAACTAAATTTCTCACTTGAACAATAATGTTCATTGGCATCATCATGAAAAGTTGTACTTTATGGTAAGTAATTGCAGGGGTCTAGTGATAGTCGATGACGCTCCATGATCCAAAATGGTAGGGTGGAGAGCATGGCACATTTTGTGTGTCCAGACTTCAATCCATTGCATCCAGAAGGTCTGGCTTTTGTAGTAAAAGTTTTGCATAGGAACGTGGGTATCAGTTTTTAGCTTTCTCTCGTGATGGCTATAATGGAATAAAATAGTTAATTTTATGCAATTCATTCTATTTTTGCATAATCAGCATACTTAACTTCACACTTTTTTGTTATTCTTGCAGACCATATTCTAGCCATAATACGGTATTTGATGGACTAATGTCTTACAAACAACCTTTCATAATAATGATAGTGGCTAGAAAATCAATAACAATGGTCAATTACACAATTAGATCCTAATGTACTCTATATTGATTGTAATAAGCAATATTTATTTCATCACTGATCAGAGTGGTGGGAAATGTATATTCTTGCTCAGTGGTTTGGTGAGAGTCCATGAGGCTCCATGACCCAATATGGTAGGGTGGAGAGCAAGCCTTATTGTTTTGAGTTTTATTTTATATTTTTTATGTAGAAATTGTTATCTCTCTGACATCTAGGATTCATAAAAAATTCATATTCTTTAGGTTATGCTTACAACATAGTGAACTAGCTGATCTTATACACTTTATGTTAGATTCCATTGGGCATTATTGATTATTGTTCTCTTGCCTAAGCTATAGCATTCAATTATTGAAAAGGTGTTGTCAAAAAGGCTATGTTGTTTCAATTTTTGGTAGGGTTGTGTTGATTTGCTATCAATTCCCTCTTCCTCTCCCTTTATGCTTTGCATTTTGTGCTTGAATTCTTAAATTACCTTGTCGATCATCTGATTACTCTTCTCCCTTGGGAGAGATAGTTCAAGAACTTGGGTGTTGATATTCCAATTTATATGGGTAACAGATGGACGACCTTTGTGAATGAAGTTCAACCAACCGTGAATATGAAGTGATTGTAACTATGGTTATGAATCAACATCCCAGTTCTTGAACTCTCTTTCCCAAGGGAGAATAGTCGATGACGCTCCATGACCCAATATGGTAGGGTGGAGAGAAAACCTTCTTTTGTATGTCCAGACTTCAATCCATTCCCTACACAAGGTATGCCTAGATTTTATTTCCTTACTATGGTCTACTACAACTGTATTGCATCATCTTTGTAATTAATTGTATAAGTCTATATTTTCTGATTTATTAATTGTGTACTAATGGTGTGTGTTTATTACACTAACACTTTTTTGTTATTCTTACAGACCATGCTCCAGAAATAATCCATTGTTTCATGAACTAATGTGTTATAATCAACCTTCCCAAATAATGATAGTGACTGTAAAATCAGCAACAATGGTCAAATAGACAATCATATCCTAATGTACTCTATATTAATTGTAATATGCAATATTTATTTCACCACTAATCACAGTGGTAGCCAATCTATATTATTGCTCGGGGGTTTGGTGAGGGTCCATGAGGCTCCATGACCCAATATGGTAGGGTGGAGAGCAAGCCTCATTGTGTTGACTTTTACTTTATATTTTGTATGTACAAATCGCTATCTTTCTGACGTAGAAATTAGAAAAAATTCATATGTTTAAGCTTATGGTTACAATGGAGTAAAATAGTTGATCTTATACACTTTATGTTAGATTTAATTTGGCATTATTGATTATTCTTCTCTTGCTTATACTCTACATCACACAAATAATTAAATTGTTTTCACCAAAGTTCATCTACTGTACTTTTTTGCTAGCTATGAAAAGATCCTTAGTTTGTATCATAAAGAATTGATGTAATTTCCAAATTATGGGGTGTCCTTATATAATCATGAATTCAACTAGTAGTATGTCATGATTATTATTTCCCATCTAAATATACATTAGTAATGTCATCAATTTTTTAGAAATTCAACCTTATCCATAATAATATTATGTTTTGATTAACTAATGAAACTTAATGATATTAGTATTATTTTTAGATTGTTTTAACTATAATTGATGTAGGGTTCTTTGTTACTAGCTATGAAAAGATCCTTAGTTTGTATCATAAAGAATTGATGCAGTGGCTAAATGATGGGGTGGGCTTATATAATGATGAATTCAACTAATTTTATGTCAACATTACTATTTCCCAACTAAATGCACATTAGTAATGTCATCAATTTAGACATTGAACCCTATCCATAATAATATTATATTTTGATTAACTAATAAAACTTAAGCATATTGTTATTACTTAATGAAATCATTTCAAATTTAATAATAATATTTCTCTTTAATTAACAACTTAACTACATAATATTATTATTTACCCCACCAAACCAATTACCAATAATAATGATGTTATCACCAAATAATTAATTTCAAATGTTAATACAATTGTTCTTCAACCAAACCTCTATATGTGTGTATATATATTCTACAAACTTACTTTTCCAGCAACTATTGCTTACACACTTTATCCTTTATATACATATCCTCCTTTCAACCCATTAGGGTTAACACCCTCATTCGGTCCCCATTATAATTTAAAATAAAATAATGATGCTAAATTGTAAGGTAAAAATGGGATACAATATTGTTCCCACTCAATCACTTTAATTATCGCCTATAATATATCTAGCAATCCATTGGATTCCCTAATGTGTAACTATATTATCGGTTACGGGACATAATAACCCGGCCAAAATAACCCTTGACAAAATAACCTGGTCACAATAACCCAGGGACAAAATAACCCAGTGTCATAATAACCCAAGCCAAAATAACCCATGGACAAAATATCCCCATAAGAATATAGAGAAAGGAAAACAAAATTTATAAATTACATGTATGTTGCTAAAAAACTTTATTATTCAAATTTTTAATTAAAGTGTCAAATTATGAGCGATGCCTCTTATATAATATAAAATGTTATGGTTGTCATAACCATCAACAAATATTTTTAGTCTTTCTTTGAGTTCACAGTATTTTTTCCTACTTGGTTGCCCAGTGTATCCAACCATATATTTCTCTATTCTATTCTCTTGGAGACTCTGTTCTTTTTTCACTACTTTGATGAATTTTCAGATTGAGTTATGCGATGCTTGAAGCAATTCACTAAATCCTCTATGCCATCCCTCAATAGTATTATTGGTTATGGGAAGATCATCTTGAGTAGCTGAATAGAAATTCCACATTGTGATTGGAAACTTGGGTGATCATTTGTTGCCTCTTCTGGTTATTCTACCAATCCATGTGTCTTCAAAATAATCAATTATAGGTTGCAAGGTCTCCTCATGTTTTGTATAATAAGGAGATTGTTGAAGTGTTTCAAATGCATCAATTACATCCATCTGAGGCATGAAAGCTAATGTAGCAAGTTTCTTGATCTCATATGCAAATACTTCATCAGCACTATAATGTATTTGTAGACCTTCTTCTTGAACTTTCCTCCACAAGCATTGAGAGAAATGGAAAAAACATCCCCAAATAGTGGCATTTGGAAAAAAATTCAGAAATAGCTCCCATGAAACCTAATTCCAAATCAGTAAGTATAGATTTTGGGTTTAGATCAGGTTGAAGTTTTTTTAATTCTGCAAGTACTTGTGTATAAGTGGTTCTTTTTTTGTTTCTCATTAGAATATAAATGAGTGGAAATATTGCATCAATTTTCAAGCCAAGAATCTTGTACAACTGTTGAAAAATACTTGGCACAGTTTTAAATGTACCATCACTAAACCAATTTTCAGATTCTTTCAGTAATTGCAAGTTCTGTGTGGTGGTGAATATTAAAAAATGATTCTCATCATTATTGTCATGAAAAAAAACTTTTCCCCTCTATTGGTAATTGTATATTCAACTGGTAAGATAAGATTTGTTGATGTGTGAATATTAAAAAATGATTCTCATCATTACCAGCTTGATCTAAAATGACCATGGGTTATTTTTTCCATGGGTTATTTTGACCACGGGTTATTTTGTCCATGGGTTATTATGACCCTGGGTTATTTTGTCCCTGGGTTATTTTGGTCGGGTTATTTTGACCAGGGTTATTTTGGCTGGGTTATTATGTCCTAATACCATATTATCTACATTTACATATAGCTATTGTGCCCACTCATGCCATTCACATTCTAATGTTTTTCCATAGACACTACTTGCACATCACTTGCCTTTCATGTTGCTCCCCGCCTATCGGCTCATTGTTGCGTGTTACTACATAGAACTGCTAGTGTAGTCTTTTTTTTGCTATGAGAAGTTGACAAAAATATGTTTCCCAATAAAGAATTTGCATCATGGGATTTGAAGATGGCTGGAGGAACATGTATAGATGGAATATATAGAAGAGTGTATAATAACTAAAAAGGTGCATCTAACTTCAGCAACATATATATCAATATAGTTTCTTGTTTTTCAAGTGCTTGTATTTGTATTGCATGGCTAAGATGTATATGCACAAAAGTGTTTGTGAAACATGGGCACATCTAACAACTGATAACCAGAGAGGAAAAAAATGCAGCCATGTGCAAAAATAAAATGAGGGAAACCATGACATTGTAAATGGTTTAGTTCAATGGAGCAACATACACCACTGCCATGTGCTTCTAGGTCCATAAACAATGTGATGCAATCAACAAATTGTTTGTCCTCTCTGAAGCACATGACCATGGTGTTTGGTTGCCATCCATAATCATGTAAACCCATGCTCATTCTCCTGCCAACCATATTGGCATCGTGAAGCCTCGTGGGCTCTAGCCAAACCCCCAAGCAAAAAAAGTAGGTAAGGTCCATGAAAAATCTCATGGACTCTTATCATATACCACAGAATAACAAACTTGGGGAAGGGAAAGTGTTTTGAAACAAGTTGTGTAATATTGTAGTGTCTTTTTTGGTCAGACAAGTTGACAAAAAAGAGATATTGTGGTAAATAATTAGCATAATATATACATATGTATACATTTATATATATATATATATATATATCCAGACAACTTGCACGAGGGTCAATGCATTCTGTCATTGCTATACGATGGGGGTGGATGAAGTAAATGTAAGCGGATGAACTAAGTTTAAATCTACCAATATTAAAAATACAACTACAATCTTAGGAAGAATATAGTGAAAATGGTCATCGAATTGATAGGCCAATTGTTACATTTACTGCCTACTAATACATAGTGCAAATTTTGCTTTGTAGGACTGAGGAAAAAGAATATCATAAAATATATTGATAGAAAACAAGCAATCTATGTAACAGTTGGCTTCTCAATTTAAAATTCAAGCTACTAGATAAAATAGAGAAATTGTATAAGAACTATTAGGAAAACAGTTTAAGAATTAGACATAAATGACAGATGATCGAAATCCACATGAAACATATTGATACAAGACAAGCAATCCATGTAATAATTAGCTTGTCTAATCAAAATTGCTTACATGGGAAAATAGTTTCCTTTTGATTCCGCATATCGAGGCAACCAGTTATACCACCGCCAGCATACCCATGTAGGAAGCTTTGTGGCTGTCATAAGCAGCCCTAACTAGTTTTGTTCTAGGGAGCTTGAAACAAATGAGGGAAAAATAACATCATGAAACATATTGATATAAGATTCAAGCTGCATTGTTTGGTAGTAGATATTAAAGACAAATAGAGGAATTGTATAACAGGTATTAGAATAATACTTGTTTGGTACTAAATATTATATACACAAAAAGAAAAATTGTATTGAATTTCCTCAAACATAGACAAATACATATGCACATAAATATATTTATTCAATTCCCTGATTGTTATATAAAAATATACATATAGGTATATATGCATGTCCATATATGCAAATGAAGAGCAGTGTGGCTCATTTGAGAATTCAATAGCAAATTATATATACATATGTATATCTAAATAGATTTGTATACTATGTTTGTTTTTATTTATGTAGAGTGCAATTTTAAATACAATTCAAAATAGCATGTATAAGTATTTTCTATGTTTTGAGAAAATCGCCACAATATAGCCATAGTGTTCAATGATATAGCATTGATATGTTGTTAAGAACAAATCATTTTATTGTGCAGTATGTGTAACATATTCATAACGCTACAATGGCTCTTGTGACAATGCAACTGAATCAATATATTTTCTTGCATATTTTGGAGTATACTTTCCCACATTGCAACATCAAATATTGCATTTAGTTCGGGCCAAGCCATCTCACCACAATGCCAAGATTATCTCTCTCTCTCTCTCTCTATATATATATATATACACACACACATAGATATACATATATATACATATAAACATGCATATATTCTAAATATGAGCTCCATTATTTGGCACTAAATATTATAGAGAAACAGGTAATTTGTAAAAGAACTATTAGGAAATCACTGAAGAACAACATACATCTAATTCTTAAGTATTATGATCCTAATACCTATTACAACTATTACATAGACTGCTTGTCTTGTACCAATATGTTGCATGATATTCTTTTTCCCTTATTTGTTTCAACCTCCTTATAACAAACTATTAATTGTCATTGTTTTGTTGTTTGTATGGGAAAAAAATATATTGATTAAGTTTCATTGTTGAAAGATCCATTAAGTTACATTATCGAAAGAGCCATTGTGGTCTTGGTTTGGCATCAAACAATTGTAAGAATCATCACCCTTGGATCTGTTCTATAGTAGATTTGAGGGTTTTAAAATTGTTGTGCACTAGAATTTGGAAGTCATTTTACATGGGTATTTTTCACATATGATTTATCCAAAATATTGAATACCAAGCAATGAAGCTTGAATCTCCAATAAAGTCTGTGGTGTTATACACATTTTGGATGGATTATGTTTGAAGTTTATGTCGGGATTTTTGTCAGCCCAGCCGTGAATTGGGATTTTCAGTGTCGGAGATGTGTCAGTCAGCGACGACTTGAACAGGTTTTTTTTTTAGCACATGGAGCTTCATATTACATGGGTTGGAGGTGGTGGGGTTGGTGGCCTTGGTACGCGGAAGCTAAATAGTAAGTGTTTCTTCATGCAAGGTTTAATCCATTATGTCATTGTTGTACGACAACAGCAAAGAAAGTGAGTGCAATATTCAATGTTGCAGTGTGGGGAAGTATACTTTGATTAAGTTGTATTGTGGAAAGATCCATTGTGGTGTTGGTTTGATAGCAGACTATTGTTAAAATTGTCACCTTCCACTCCATTTTTTACCAGATTGGACGATTTTAAAACTATTGTGTTGTGGAATCTGTAAGTCATTTTACATGGGTATTTTTCATAAATGATGAATTCATTATTCATTTTCTCGAAGTTTCCTTTGGTATTTTCATCATCCTAGCTGTGAATTGGATTTTTCAGCGTCGGACATGCCCCGGCAGGGGGGTTGGCGATGATGGAGTTGGTGACCTTGATACACAGAAGTTGAATCGTAAGTGTTTGCTCATGGGAATGTTCATTCATTTTTTCATTGTTGTGTGATGGGGGTGGAAAAATTAAATGCAATATTGAGCGTTGCAGTATGGGGAAGTATACTTTGTTTAAGTTGTATAGTCTTGACCAAATTTTTTTGTGGCGATGTGGAGCTTGGTAATTACATGGGTTGGCGGTGGTGGAGTTGGTGTCCTCGAAACGTAGAAGTTGAATGGTTGTGTATAGTATTTAGTAACAAAAATAATTATTATTCTAATATCTCTCATACAAGTACTCTATTTGTCTTCAATATATATATATATGTGTGTGTGTGTGTGTGTATGTATCTATCTATGTTTCAAAGCATTGATTTTCACATACAGTTGGATTCCTTTTCTAGTGTTTTTTTGCTGCAATATTTTTTTTTAAATAGAGAATGTTGATAAAGAATTGTGGAAGATGGAATTTGTCTATAATGTTGATAAATATAGGAAAAGGAGAATATACAGGAGGTCTTCTTTCAAAGTGAAAGCAATTCCGTTGATGAAATACACAGATATCGTTAAAAGGAAAACATTGAACAAATAGAAAAGGTTTTGCTTCAAAGCATATAATGTATACAAATAAGTTTATAAACATACCTGATTTTGGTATGTACTGGAATGTATCTAGTCATGAAAAAAGAAAAGGGTTGAATGTATAACTTTGGTATGTATTGGAGGATATCTAGGCTTGCAAAAAGAAAAGAGGTGAATGTATAAGTTAGTAAAATATAAATTTATAAAACAAACCTTGATTATGGTTACAGCTATGGGTGTCTTTTAGGCACGAATTTTTCCACAGATGGCCTTCATATCTCCTTGTCAATCTATGCTTGCATTGAGGCCAACATCATATTACTATAAAGTAACATTTTATTTGAATCCATCAAAATATGTATTTGTGGTTAGATGTGTATGAAATGGCAATAAATGCAGTGGGAAAACAACTTACAGCAATAATAGGGGTAGGAGATAGTCTAGATTGTAAAACACAACACTTGTTGAAGCATCAAACCTGCCAACCAGTGGAGGTGCATGGAAGGTTTTTACCATTTTGTACCTATTGAGCAAGGCAACCAACTCACCTGCCAACTAGTGGAGGTGCATGGAAGATTTTTACCATTATGTACCTATTAAGCAAGGAAACCAACTCCACCACCGCCAACCCATGTGGCCAACAATGTCCACCATTGTTGTGAGCAGGCCCGGCCAAGCCCTCACAAATTGTAGAGTGTTATCATATATTAAGCAAAAAATGGAGTGTATACAAGACTGTATAGCTCAAAAGAGAATTCTATAGATCAACATTATACATGTACATACACATATACATATACATATACATACACATACATATACATATACATATACATATATACATACATATACACATACATATACATATACATATACATATATGCATACACATACATATACATACATACACATTTACATATATACATATACATATTGGCCTTTGTTTACTGTTTGTAGTTATCTCTATGCATCGTTGTTGTTATACTCATTACCATTGAGCAATTGCGGTTAAATATTCTTTCTTTTGTCAAAAAAATATGGTTAGGTTTAGTAATTTTTCCACCTCTTCTATTTTCCATGTACTTGGCACTAAATATGATAGAGAAATAGAGAAGACTTGGCTGGGGTTTTTGATGATGACGTGAAGCTTACCTCTTCAACAAAGGGTGTTACTAAATGTTTCTCATTGGTCAATAAGGATTGAAAAAAAATATGAATTTAGAATTGAGAAGGCAACTATTAGATAGTAAATATTCTTTTGAGATTTTTTTTACAGTTTCCCTATTTGTCTATAATATTTAGTGCCAAATAATGTAGCTTGAATTTTGAATTGACAAGTGAATTGTTATATAGATTGGTTCAGGAATGATATAATTTTAGCTCTATCTTACTTTTATATTTATTAGACCTAGATCCACATCTATATTTGACCTTTTTCTCTAGGATAATCAATCAATTGGTAGACTATTATTTAATTATTTTAAGATACATATGGATAGAAATACATGGTAGACTTGAAGTTATGGATTAAAAAATATTTATGAAAAATATGGAAGATTAAAGGATTCTCCTCTTTTAAAGAATTATTAGTCATGTTTTTAATTACTAATATTCAATAAAAAAAATTATTCTTTAAAAAAATGTCAGTCCATAACTTTAAGTAAGGGATATTTTTTCCAATGCTTATGTGATAGTAGATAATTTATTACTTTGATGTTATTTTTTGTCATTCTTTTTTATTTGAATATTATTTATGATGGTCAAAGTAATTACACACAAACATATAACAAAATATATATGTATACATGTGGATATAAATGTATATCTATGGATGATCACAAGAGAAATAACATGGTTTGAACATTGCAATATATAAAAATATATATATACAAGTATTGTACAGATTTCTTCGTTAACCATTTTTAGTATTTGACTATTGTTATATGTTTTCTATTGAAGATAATATTGCTATTCAATGATCACAAAGGGAAGAAGTGAATTTAGAATACGCATAGAAGAACTAAAAATTCCACCATATAATAGGAATGAAGAATCATAGTGGCAGTGCAAACTAAAAACAATCTAGGCACCATGTTAAAATCAAAAGGATGCGACATCAATGAATGTGTAAATATATATATGCAAACATAGGAATAAATTATGTTCATATTCGTAAAATAGAAGTCTTAGAATCCCATAGTGATCATTAAAAAGGGAAGACTAGGAAAAATGTTGGAAAGTTGAGAAGAGCAATCAAAGCGTAGGCTCACTAGTGGAGCCTTTTTTCTGGAGCAGGGGTAGACATCTTTACCATGTCTGAAAGAAATAGTTTACACTCTGCTTCGAAATCAACTCTTATTGCTTTCACAATCATTGTTTTAAGCCGATCCTCAGAATTGTAAGTATTTATTCTAATCAAGACAGTAAAGATGTACGGTTTACAAACAAGGCCTTTAATAAGAGCAACAGGACCTATTGTAGACTCAGAGCTATCCTGCAACATGTAGAGCTCTTTTACTAGAATTTGTAGTAAACTAGTGGCAACTTCATCAAAAGCAATAGACCAAAGGCTAGCTGAATGGTCTTGCAGCTTTAACTACAAAAGATAGTGATAGTTGCATTCCTCAATTTCCATCTGGCAACGATCACAAAACCAAACATTAGCACAAGGGTGTGTGCATTTTCTTTTGAATTCTTTCTCGTTAACCAACAATGGGCAAGCAAGATAACAAAAAGACTAAGCTTTTGTAATTTGTATGGTTGCTTTAAAACTAGCTTCAACAGTTTTTGGCAACCCAAGGCAATTGTTCAAGATGAATGCAATATTAACTCTATCATTTGAAGGATGCAACCTACAAGGTGCAGAAGAAGATGAAACCACTTGTTCTACTTTGATTGGGCCCTTGGATCTAAGAGTGTTTGCCTTAGGAATAGAAGGGTTAATGTGAAGGACTATTGTTGTTGATGTGTTGATAACTTTACCATTAAAGTAGCCTACATAGCCACCCTGCACAGCAACTATGACTGTATCACCAGAAAGATACATCCACTCCAAGGCATCACCATTTTCTTCCCAACTTGGGCCCCACAAATTAGCATAAATGAAAGAAGCAGAAATATCATATAGTTTAATAGTTCACTAGATTGTTTCAGTTCCATTTTTCCTTAGAATAGTTGATATATACCCAACATGGACTACAATGCCAATAATATCAACCAAGCTATTATCACTATAATTGCTTATGTCACTAACTAGCACAAAAGAAGAGGTTTTTTTTGGCATAGAAATCTCATCTTCACACCATTTAATTGTTGATTTTTCATCCAAAACAATTTCAAGGTTACTATTTTATTTTTTATTTTTTTTATTTGCTTCCTTCACCAATCCTTTTGATATTAAATAAGTTGCACCCACCTCAACTCAACCATAATTTAGTTCAGCAATATCATCAAAACAAGTAACATGTATTTATGTCCCCTCCATATCTATAATTTCAAAATTAAAAAGTTGGCTTTCACCTCTTTTTTTGTGGAAATGGTACATCTCTCTAATATGTGTTACACACCCTTTAGTTGTCCAAACATTTTGGTAAATGTTTAAAGCTTTAATAGGGCTGATATTTGCAGGGCTATTTTTTTTTAGGGGACAACTGTAGACCAAATTTAGGAGTTCATTTAGAAGGAGAAGGTGAGTCTAAACCCAACATTTTCTCTTCTTGCTGCTTGAATAGATACTTAGGGGTGCCAATGATTTTATAATTAGACATAATCACAACTAAGTTGAATATGATTAAGGCCATTGAAAAGAAGCAAAACAATATATTTGAGACATTATATTAGGCGCATATGAAGGAGAAAGATAATTTTTAAAAAAATACAAGAAACAATGTAGCCCACCTTGAATCTTGGACATTCCTACAGACATAGTCTCTTGAACATACAAGGGACCCTATTTTCAAGGAACCTGAAAGAAACAATTCATTTCATTTGGAAGGAAAGGTTCCTATTTGTATATGGTGTCCATCAGACAAGACAACCTTGTATTGGTCAACTTTCCCTTCATCACTGCCAAATTTTTTGAAGGACCGAAGAGGGAACAACATCTCTAGCATTGATGGAATGAATTGCAAATGAAGTCAAAGTTGGTTGTTTCTTTGCAGCCTACAAAGACAAGTTCAATCAAGGAAAATTCACATCATCACACCAAATGGATAAAACGAGTAAGGAAAAGAAAGGTTGCCAAGAGATATTTTTATGTGTTCTAAAAGATCAATGCATAAGTACTCCCACATGTATATGCTTTACTAGGGCCAGCCATCTATGTATACACCTAAACGCCAATAAAACTGGAGACATAAATAGTAAAGCGTATGTGGCGTATCCTTTTGTATTTGAGAATCCTAAAATTAAAGGAATTGAAAGGAAATGTTCAATTTTATTATAGGAGAGGAAGGAAACAATAACAGTAAATTTGCAGTGCAGGTATAAGGAAAAGGAAATACAAACTTACAGAATCAAGATCTAGAGGCTGGTGGATGGTACCCTCAGAGTCAAACTTTGTAGCAGGGCCTATGGGGGTGTCACCAAATCAATTGTGGGGGCTCTAGAGATCCATCCACAAAGCCTGATTACGCAGACATAGTTCTAGGACCTTTCATAGGGAGGAAAGGTTGCAATTATAGTTGATTGATTGGCACCTCTATTTCACAATAAAAACAAAAGATTAATGCATTACAACATCCAATGGCAACTAGTAGACAACTTAGAAATACTGATAATCTAGCAACCATTTTACTATTTTGATTAAATGTAAATGGTTATAACCATTCCACTTTTAACACTATTGAAATAGCATGAGATACAAAAAAAATGATAGGAATAATAAATGTAAATGTATATATCCCTATATGTATTTATTAATTTTTGAGGTTGCTTATATATGCATGCATGCAATTTTTTACTATATCTCTATAAATACCTATACGTAGACATTTGTATATATTGGAACCTATTGCCTTCATCTTTTTTAATGCAAACAATAGAATATACAACAACAAGAATCGAAATGATTAAGTACATATATGCGTTGAATTTTCCCTTTTTCTACACATTTTAAAAAACACATATAAGCAGATATATATATCCATATGTACTTCTAGTGGGGGGTTTGTAAGGATTGTTTATAACATGTCTGAGTTTCCTAATTATGTGGTTTGGCGGTCATGGATTTGGTTACCTCAATAGACGAAAGTAGAATGGTAAGTGTTTGCTCACGTGAGGGTTGATGCATCCTAGCACTATTACAGCATGGCACTGGAGGAATTAAATGCAATATTCAATGTTACAGTATGGGAAAGTATAATCCAAAATGTGCAAGAAAATAGAGTGATCAAGTCGCATTGTCGAAAGAGGCATTGTGGTCCTTTGGTATTTTTTACCCTTTCTGAATCAAAGTCTACATAAATACAAATAAAGACACCATAAAAATCTGCTTCAATATACATGTGTATATATAAATTAATGTTGGATTGTCAAACAAGCCACACTTCTCTTGGTCTATATATATGGATATATATATCTACGTATATGTAAATTTTTAAATATAAAATGGGGAATTGAATACATATATATGTGTATATGTATTTGTCTATGTAAAAGTTGTGAGTAGCCCAAACACATAGATCAATGCCATGGCTATAGTTTCTAGTAGTGCACAAAAACTTAGAATTTACAAGAGCTAAACCATAGCAATCAACACTTTGTTACAGGGAGCTTGAAATAGATGAGGTACAAAAAATATAATGAAACATATTGATAGAAGAAATATAACATGTTCCATCCAAACAAAATAACCACAGAAAAAATTACCAAATTCTAAAAATTGAAAATAATGCTTGTTGTACAAGAAAAATACAATAATGATCTGTTATAGGCAGCTTCAAACTCACTTCAAACAATTGAGTAAAAAAGAACATCATGAAACATATTGATACAAGACATATAAAAATTTCCATCTAAACAAATTGAGCACGGAAAAAATTTCAAATTTTTAAAAATTGAAAACAATCCTTGTTACAAGAACATTAAAATAATCTGTTACAAGTAGTTTCAATCAAATGAGTGGAAAAGAATGTCATGAAACATATTGATATTGAAATAGATGAGGGAAAAATAATATCATGAAACATATTGATATAATACAACCAAGCTATGTAATAGTTGCCTTGTCAATTCTAAATTCATAATTTTTTGTAATCCTTATTGACCAATGAGCAACATTTAGGAACATCCTTTGTTGAAGAGGTAAGCTCCATGTCATCATTAAAAACCCTGGGCAAGTCTTCTCTATTTCTCTATAATATTTAGTGTTAAGTAATGTAGCTTGAATTCCCAATTAACTTTGTGGCCTTATAGCCATTTTGCATGGATTATTGCCACCCATTGCATTTACAAGTTCTATTTAATGTGGGTTTAGTTGCACCAAAGAATGTAGCTCAAATTTTGAATTCACAAACCAACTCTTGCATACATTGCTTGAATTGTTTAAATATGTTTAATGTGGTTTCTCAATTACCTCTGATTAACCTCTGATTCTTATGCAAAATATAATAATGAACAATGTGCCATGGGGAACCAAGAAAAACAATATCATGAAGAATAGTTTGTTATTAGTAACCTAAAAAAGAGTTGGAGGCAACATTTTTTTCAATAGTCTGCTATCAATCCAACACCACAATGGCTCTTTCAATAATGCAACATAATCAATATATTTTCTCACACATTTCATAGTATACTTTCCCATACATATATATGTATATATATAGGTATATATTTATATATATATATATTTATATATATATATACATACATATATATACATATACATATATATACATACATGTTGTAGTACCCCTTCGTTTATGCTTATGCTTTCTGTTGTTATGTTTTCACACTGTTAGACTATGATTCTTTGTTTAGATATTTTCATTGCTTGTTTTGAGCGATAGAGGATTTATTCTGTGACATGATACATTATATTGTGATATTTGATTCCTGTTATGCTTTGAGATAGCGTAGATGTTTATTTTCAGATGATTATTGCTATGTACATGTTTTATGATGGATGTTCAGTTAATTATTTCGTCAGTCTATTGTGATGTGTATTGGTGTGGAGAACGGAATCTCATCACTCGCTTGCGAGTGCCCTATGATATCTGTGATTTTCTCTGCACGGTGTGCCTGTTCAATGCTTTATATATATATGTATGCATGTTATTGCTTGGTTGTAGGAAATGCAGGTACATGACACCGACTCCACCTGGGTACTCAGGTCTGAGCGTGTCAAGACTCAACGGATACGTTGATTGGGAGATAGTAGTTTGGTTCACCCTAGTCTAATCTATAACCCCGGTCTTAGTACATCGTCTGTTTTAGTTCCAAGTCATAGGATTGTTTTGTAATCTTCCGTTTGGATAAATTGTTTGAAAGGTAAATTTGGTTAATTTTTAATGATAGTTTATTGCGCTTTAAATTATTGTTATTTAAATTAATTTTTAAATGTGAAAGAGATTAGTTGCTTGATTATTTAATTAATTAATTAGCTTATTTGGTTAAATGGTTTGATCTTAAAAGATTAAACTTATTTAATTAAATTAATTAATTAATTAAATTAAGTTATTAAGTGTGTAAATAGTTTATTTGAAAATTAAATATTTATTGAGGAAATGGCATTTGAATTTTAAATTTAAATTAAATAAAATAAATGCATGTAAATTGAAATTTGAGTTTTAAAATTTAAATTAAATTAATTTATTTGCATGCATTTGGGAATTGGCAAGATTGCCAAGAAGTGGTGGAGAAGATATTTTGCAACCACTTCTCGACATGTGTGCCAGTGTAATTATTATGTTTGTTGAGGAAATTTGTTACGGAGGTAATATTGGATCTGGAAAATCATGGAGGTTATCCTATGATTCACGAGGAAAAAATTATTTTGTGCTCTGTAAAATTCTTGGTATATGCCTTTGGGTACTTCTGTTGCAAATTTGTGGAAGATCTCTGGCTTTTGGTTGTTTTGGAATTGGTACTTCTATTGAATATTTGTGGAAGATCTCTGGCTTTTGGTTGTTTTGGAATTGGTTCACGGGAAAGAAAATTGGAAGCTTCAGGCAACAGAGGCAACAAAGGTTTTCTTCATTAGTTAGCAAAGGAAATCAGGTATTTTACTTGTAGATTTAATTTTGTGGGTTTATGAAAGAGTATGCTTCTGAAAGAAATTAGCTTAGTTTAAATTCCTCTATTTCTCATACAAAAATTGTTCTCTGTGTTTTTGTTATGTGAAGAAATTATAGTTTTAGAAAAACCTCTATAGCATATTCTCTGTAGATGGTAATTAAATTTTTCTGAAGGGAAATAATTGTTGAAAGAGAAATTAAAATTCTGGGTAATTTGAATTTGTACGGAAATATTGTACGTAATCCTCTTGAAATCTCTGTTGAAAATTTATTATTTCCCCAATTTCCCCGTTGTTATTTCTTTGTTTAAAAAGAAAACCCTTTTGAATTCTCCAGAAAACCCTAAGAAGTTCATATATATATGTATATATATTTGTATATATATATCATATCTTATATATATATAGTTAAATTGAATTGTGAAAGACCTTTGTTTATTGTGTTAAAATTGTTTTATTCAAAAACTTATGAATATATGTTGAATTCACCGTACGGAATTAATTCCGCAGGCGTAATTCGAAAATGAAATTCGTATTAAAAATAAATAAATTTTAGTTTAATATTTCGGATGTGGGGAGGGCCGAAACCCTTCCCCACTCCCATTGGGGAGGTGCAGCCCCCCCATGGTTGCGCACAGTAGCCATCGGCTGTCGGGCGCAACCCTAGAGAGGGTCGCAACCTTCCCCACTAGTGCCGCGGCAGGGTTGCGGCCTACCTTGAATCTTTATTTCTTAAAAAAAAGAATGTGATTTTGATTTATGCATTTTATGTATTAAAACTCGGGTTTTGTATAATGCGTTTATGAATTAAAATTTGGATTTACATTATTTCTTTTTTTTAAAAGGATTTACATATATATATATATATATATCTGTGTGTGTGTGTATATGTATGAATATACATATATATATGTACTTAAAAAAAATATAGAATTTTGATTTAATAGAATATAGAAAAATATATATATATATATATATTTTTAAATATATATATATTTAAATAAATGTTTAATTATTTTAATTTTATGTGTATATATTAGATGAAGGTTTTATTGTAGAAAGTATAAGAGTGAGAAAATTATTGAATATGATATATTGTGAAATTGAGATAATATAAAAAAAAAAATAGATTAAATGAAATAGTTATTTTTATTGATTTTAAAATATATCTTTTGTTAAGATGATATTTAATATGTTGTTTTTAAACAGATGCATATGGATTTAGTATATCTGAATAATAGATATTTACTTTTCTTGGTTTGCTTTCATACATGTTTCTTTTGGGGCAAATTGGGAAAGTCTTTTTTGTATAAGCCTTCTAGAATGAAATGTGTAGAAAGGGTGTATTATTGTTTAAATGTATTTCTTGAGTTGACTTGGGTCGTGCATGTGTTAAATATGGTGTTTTGATATCTAGTTTTTTGATAAAAAAATTTATGACCGTTAAGGATCATTTGTTATTTTGTGATGAACTAGTGCACTTTGTGAACCCTAGTCAGGAAAACATAGTATAACCTTGTTATGTTTAGGGGATTGGCTCTTTGTAAGGGCTAACACACAAAGTGGTCTCAGGGTAACTTTCAAAGAGTTAGTAACTCAGCGATAACTAAAGAACATAGTAGTTAGATTTAAAACTCTTAACAAGATGCTTATGCCTCGCTTATGACTCTAGAGCTACTTCAGTCTTGAGTATAAGATGAGAAGGCCTGGAATGGCAAATCGGTGTCTTGTTTCTTTAAAAGACATTCGATTCCACAATGATTTGCAATAGGGGCCGAGTTTCGTAAGAGGTTACCAGGGTAACCCATGTTGGGGGCTGGAACCTAGGAAGAAACACTAGGGTAACCTTTGCAACGTTGTGATGACACTCCACCTAGAATAATAGTTGACCTTGTGTATGTCGTACATTCAATCATTAAAAATCTGGAAGCAATGTAACCATTAGTCTGTTATGTACTAGTGTCTAGGGCTAGTAGATTAGGTCTATGTAACCTTATTACTATCTCCTAGCACGGGGGGTGGATCTACGGGTACCACATGGTTGGGTGGAACGTGCACCTTACTCCGTTGGGTCCCCAATTTTATGATCACGGCACCGAGAGCTTCATGGATGGAGAGCTCGCACTTGGAAATTTATGTGTACTTCATTGTAATTTGTAATTCTTGTATTTGAAAGTATCCCTCAATTGTATATGAGGTGAACAATGTAAATGTAATTAAAATTATTATTGAACTACCTCATCTGATGGATGAGTATTGTATATCTTATCAAATGCAATGAATGAAACATGTTTATACCTTATATTATCTTGAATGAAATTTCAATGTTATGCAATGTTTATCTTTATGTTATAAATTAATGTGTGCAATGCGAAATACTTAAGTCACTTATGGAAACTCAAAGTAGTGTAACGTCACATAGCTTAATGAATGTATGCAATTTAAATATCTTAATAATTAAACTTTTTTTTAAAAAATTATTACACCTATATACACAATTACTTCATTTTTAGGTTATTAAGACGGGGCATTACAGATTGGTATCAGAGCCAGGTTTACAAACATTGGACGCTCTGGGTAATCACGAGCCCATTAGGTTGACCTAGTACGTAGTGTCGCAGCTGTTAGCCTTGGTTGAATAGTATCTAAGACTCATTATTGTTATGTGTAGGAACATGCCTAGGTGAGGAGGAAGAGGTCATGGTAGAAGTCGACGTGGAGGCCGAGGGCCAATCCCTCAGGTTACTCCCCCTCCTAGTCCTCATCACAGTGATCAGGCAGAACAGTTGGGTCAAAGAAATGAGGGACAGAATCCTGAACAGTTAGCAGTAGAGGGTTCTTAGATATGTCCACTATTAGAGGAGCTCCTAGCTCGTCTTGGACCTAGACAGGTAGATGAGCAGGAGGTTGTCAGAGAGAGAGATAGATCTCCTAAGAGAGTAGAGGACACAGCACATCAGGATGCTATTACGGCAGGTCATATGAGGGATTTACTGAGGGCACGCCCTCCTACGTTTGATGGTACAGGAAGTGGCTTAGAGGCTGAGACCTGGCTACTAGATTTGGGTAGATGCTTTGCCATGCACCCTTATGGTAGCAATACCCATGCGAGATGCGCTATTATGCACTTGAGAGGATTCACCTCTACTTGGTGGAACTTAGAGGAGCAGAAGCTCCACTTGGATATTGGTTATGTGTCTTGGGAGATGTTTCTTGAGAGGTTTAGAGCATGGTTCTTGTCGGAACACTGGAGGCAACGTAGGGCTGACGATTTCCATGATCTACGTCAGTTAGCTCTTTCTGTAGAGCAATATGAACGTAGGTTCTATGAACTCAAGCAGTATGCTGGTATTGGCGATGATGAGCCTATGCTAGTACAGCATTTTATCAGGGGTTTAAACACCTGCATCAGTGGTGGTGTCCGAGTCTTTGAGCCAAAGACTATGGAAGTCGCGGCAGAGAAGGCCCGCATTGTAGAGGAGAACCTTATTATGGTGTTAGGTGGGCACATAGGAGTGCATATTGGGAGTACTCCTACAGTAGGTTTTAGTCCACGAGGTGGACAGGCACAGACAGGTGATTCCTCTAGAAACCAACAGACACCCACAAAGGGTGGGCAGCAACAACAACAAACACCTCAAAAGAACAATAACCCTCAACCACAACAACAAAATAGTCCTCAAACAGGAAAGGGTTGTAACTGGTGGTGCAACAAGCGTAATAGGCAGGATCAACCTGCGCAGAGTGCTCAGTCTACTGTCAATAGGGGTAGTTTCCAGCAATCCAATGCACCTTCAGGTGGCAGAGGATTTGGTAGAGGCACAGGTACAGGTTGTTACTCATGTGGGTAGTAGGGACACATAGCTAGGCAGTGTCCGATGAGAGGTTCTACTGGTTTTGGGCCTCGACCTATAGTTTCAGAGCCTACAGTGGGTGATGCAGGATGAGCACATACAGTATATGTTGTAGTTAATGACCGCCAAGCTGATCACCAAAACACAGTGGTTGAGACTTCAGGTAAGTTACATGGTGTTAGTGTTTCCATTCTTTTTGATTCTGGAGCCACTGACTCCTTTATTTCACCGACCATTGTAGATCATTGTGGTCTTGTGGCGGTAAAGCAAGGTGGTAAGTGGAAAGTTGAATTCGCCTCAGGGGTGAAAGTAGCAATAGAAAACTTAGTACATAATTGTGAACTTAGAATTGGTACGTTAACTACCTTAGTAGATTTATATGTTACACCCTTAGGATTGTATGATATAGTTTTAGGTATGGATTGGCTAGCATCTTATCATGCTATAATTGACTGTTGATTTAAGACAGTTAATTGCATTAATGAGTTAGGTGCAAAAGTGGAAATCGTAGGTATTCAAAGACCTATCTTTTTGAGGATGATATCTGCTATGCAATTAAAGAGATGTCTTCGTCAGGGATGTCAACTGTTTGCAACAACAGTTACTGATTTGGAAGAAGGTGAAGGTCGAGAGGTATCTCTTGATGATCATCCTATTCTTAGGGAATTTGCTGACGTATTTCCTGATGACATTCCTGGAATGCCACCGAAGAGGGATATTGACTTTAGAGTTGACCTAGTTCCTAGACCTGAGCCTATTTCTAGAGCTCCTTATAGAATGATGATTCAAGAGTTAGAGGAACTTTTAGAAAAGGGTTTCATTCGTCCTAGTGTTTCCCCTTGGGGAGCACCTATGATCTTCGTAAAGAAGAAGGACGGATCTCTTAGGCTGTGCATTGACTATCGTCAATTGAACAAGGTTACGATTAAGAATCATTATCCTTTGCCTAGAATCGATGATCTTTTCGATCAAATTAAGGGAGCTAATGTGTTCTCTAAAATTGATTTGAAATCTGGTTATCATCAATTACGAATAGCTGAAGCAGACATTCATAAAACTGCTTTTCGAACTCGTTATGGGCATTACGAATTCACAGTAGTACCATTTGGGTTAACAAACGCACCATCAGTATTTATGAGTTTAATGAATGGTGTATTTCGTACATACCTTGATCGCTTTGTCCTGGTATTTCTCGATGATATTTTAGTCTATTCAAGAAACATAAAGGAACATGAAGAACACTTGAGACAGGTTTTGCAATGTTTAAGGGAAAATCAATTGTATGCAAACCTGAAGAAGTGTGACTTCTTTCAAACTGAAATAAAATACCTTGGACATGTGATATCTGGTAAAGGTATTGCTTTGGATCCTTCAAAGATCCAAGCTATAGTAAATTGGCCCGCACCTACTAATGTAGGTGAAGTTCATAGTTTTATGGGTCTAGCTGGTTATTATAGGCGATTTGTAGAGGGATTTTCTAGAATCGGTCATCCTATTACTTCTCTTCAAAGGAAAGGAAAGAAGTTTGTTTGGACAAAGCAGTGTCAATTGGATTTTCAAACACTTAAAGAAAAGTTGACTAATGTGCCTATATTGATTGTTCTTGATCCTACTAGGGATTTTGTAGTTTGCACGGATGCATCCTTAGAGGGTTTGGAAGCAGTTTTGATGCAAGATGGGCGTGTGATTGCTTATGAGTCTCGCAAACTCAAAGATCACGAATTAAACTATCCCACTCATGACCTAGAACTAGCTATAGTTATGCATGCTTTAGTTCGGTGGAGACATTTCTTATTAGGTCATCATTTCAAACTTCATACTGATCACCGTAGTTTGCAATACATCTTCACTCAACCTAACTTGAATGCTAGGCAGAGACGGTGGATGGAGTTCTTGTGTGAGTACGATTTTGAAGTGAGATATGTTCAGGGAAAAGAGAATGTAGTGGCTGATGCTCTTAGTCATTGTCGACATGAGATCTCCGCTACTACTCTTGAAGTAGATTTGAGAGGTCAAATATTAGCTGCACTTCCTACTGATAGATTATATCAGGAAGTGAGGTCAGAGATTGAATCTGGTAGACCTTTAGAAGGTTGATTTGTAGGGTATGTCCTAGAATCGGATGGTATATTATGGAATTTAGGTCATACTTATGTACCACATGTTGAGAGTCTTTGTACATTAATTATGACTGAAGCTCATCGAGCTCCATATTCAGCTCATCCAGGAGTTAAGAAAATGCATGCCGATCTTCGGCAATTGTATTTCTGGCCTGGTATTAAAATGTGATATTGTTGATTATGTATCGAGATGTCTTGAATGTTAGCGAGTCAAAGTTGAGCATCAACATCCTGCTGGGTTATTGCAGCCACATCTCATTCCAGAATGGAAATGGAATATTATATCCATTGATTTTGTTGTAGGGTTACCTACATCATCACGTCGACATGATGCCATTATGGTAACTGTTGACCGATTGACTAAAGTAGCTCACTTTTCACCAATACGATCATCATACAATGCTTCATCCATAGCTAGGATATTCATGGAGGACATAGTTAGATTACATCGAATTCCTCATAGAATTATATCGGATAGAGATCCTGTATTTACTTTAGCCTTATGGACTTCATTACAACATGCTTTAGGTACACAGTTGAACTTTAGTTCAGCGTATCATCCTCAAACTGATGGACAAATGGAAAGAGTTAATCAAATATTAGAGAATATGCTTAGGATGTACATAATGGACCAACAATCTCGTTGGGAGGATTATTTGTACATTTAGTAGAATTCACTTACAATAACAGATATCAAAGTTCTATAGGTATGCCACCATTTCAGGCATTATACGGTCGTCCTTGTTGAACTCCACTAAGTTGGGATCGACTAGAGGACAGAGTGTTGCTTGGACCTGAGATGCTTCGAGACATGGAGCAACAAGTTGACCGTATTACATAGCATTTGATAGCAGCACAGGATAGGCAAAAGAAATATGTTGATGCGCATAGGATAGATCGACAGTTTACTGTTGGTGATAAAGTGTTTCTTTGAGTGCGACCACGAAAGAGTCCAATCCATTATGGAAAAGGATCTAAGCTTGCGCCTCGTTTTATTGGACCATTCAAGATTTTAGAGAGAATTGGTCCCGTGGCGTATCGACTCGCCTTACCAGCCAGTCTGTCTCGTATTCATGATGTTTTTCATGTATCAATTCTTAGACAATATCATCCTGACATTTCTCATATACTTGATTGGAATGCGTTACAGGTAGAGGACGAGTAGCTGGCTTTGGAGCCCGTGGCCATTCTACAGTGTCGCACGATCGGTCTCAGGGGTTGAGACGTTGATTAGGTGAGGATCCAATGGGATCCTAACCATGAGGCATCTGCTACTTGGGAGGATACGACATGTATGAGGGAACTTTATCCCTATATGTTCGCAGGCTTTCAAGAACAAGCCTGATCCTAGGGGGGGAGGATGTAGTACCCCTCTGTTTATGCTTATACTTTCTGCCTTTATGTTTTCACACTGTTAGACTATGATTCTTTGTTTGGATATTTTCATCGTTGGTTTTGAGTGATAGAGGATTTATTCTGTGACATGATGATACATTATATTACGATATTTGATTCCTGTTACGCTTTGAGATAGCGTAGATGTTTATTTTCAGATGATTATTGCTATGTACATGTTTTATGATGGATTAACAGTTAATTATTTTGTCAGTCTATTGTGACATGTATTGGTGTGGAGAACGGAATCGCATCACTCTCTTGCGAGTGCCCTATGATATCTGTGATTTTCTCTGCACGGTGTGCATGTTCAATGCTTTATATATATATATATATATATATATATATATATATATATATATATATATATATATATATATATATATATATATATATATATATATATATATATATATATATATATATATATATATATATATATTATGCATGTTATTGCTTGGTTGTAGGAAATGGTACATGACACCGACTCCACCACTGGTCTGAGCATGTCAAGACTCAACGGATACGTTGATTGGGAGATAGTAGTTTGGTTCACCCTAGTCTAATCTATAACCCCGGTCTTAGTACATCGTTTGTTTTAGTTCCGAGTCATAGGATTGTTTTGTAATCTTCTGTTTGGATAAATTGTTTGAAAGTTAAATTTGGTTAATTTTTAATGATAGTTTATTGCGCTTTAAATTATTGTTATTTAAATTAATTTTTAAATGTGGAAGAGATTAGTTGCTTGATTATTTAATTAATTATTTAGCTTATTTGGTTAAATGGTTTGATCTTAAAAGATTAAACTTATTCAATTAAATTAATTAATTAATTAAATTAAATTATTAAGTGTGTAAATAGTTTATTTGAAAATTAAATATTTATTGAGGAAATGGCATTTGAATTTTAAAATTAAATTAAATTAAATAAATACATGTAAATTGAAATTTGAGTTTTAAAATTTAAATTAAATTAATTTATTTGCATGCATTTGGGAATTGGCAAGATTGTCGAGAAGTGGTGGAGAAGATATTTTGCAACCACTTCTCAATGTAATACCCCTCCTCTTACTGTTTGGATTTATTATTTTGCTATACGTTCGTTTGCTACTTGTGATTGTGATGATACTATTATTGTTTGATTTGGTTAGATAGACATTAGAGGATGCTGTTATTTCATATGACATTATGGTTAGTTAGGTTAGTTGATTTTCAGAATTATATTATGATGCAATGATTTAATGAATTATGTCATGAGATGAATTTTTAGTTTAGAAATGTTATTTTAATAGATAGATTATAATTCTTAGAATAGGTGTGATGAAGGACAATATGGCATCACTCATTCGCGAGTGCCCTGTTATGTTGCAATTCCTTCTCACAATGCAGTGTTTTGATTAAATGCTTTGATTTATATATAAATATGTATGCACATGTACACAACTTCATCTATATGCAGGTATTGCAGGTACAAGTCTCGATTCCACCTGCTTCGGCAGGACAGGGCGAGCACCAATAGCCCAATGGTTAAATGTTGAAACAGAGGTGACGATGAAGTCCTCCCGTCCCATGATGTCAGATCGTCTCGTTTGTTTGGTATTGTTTATTTTGTGTAATTGTCGTCATTTGTGGCTTGTGTTTTGTGTGTTGTCGTATTTTGATTAATGTGGTATTTTATAAGTTATGATTATTTAATTGATGTTGATATTTTATAAGTTGTGAATTAGTTAATTAAATGTGGATAATAATTGTGTATTTTAATGTTGATTTATTTGTATGAAAATATTTAAATGTTTTATTTAATTTTTTGAAAGTCATATATTTCAATTAGATGATAATTAAATATTAAATGTGTTTTAACTATTTTAATCAATTATCTGGTGGAGGATAATTATTAGAATAATTTATTTAAATTATATAAGTAATGTGTTGTGCAAGTAAAGCTGCAAAGATAGAAATTAAAACAATAAAAAAAATAAAAGAATGAAAAGATTGTGTGAGCCAATAAGAATACAGATCTGGGAAAAAAAGCTGGCTTTTAAAGAATTGTTTTCTTTTATTTTTGATTTTTAGAGTTTTGTGAGAGATGGACAATATATTTTTGATTTAATTAGGAAAAATTTGGGGGAGTTTGGGGACACACAGAGGATTTTGTTACAGAAGTTGTACAAGGCTTGGGTTTTTGGTATTTTGGAATTTTAGAAAGGGAGTTTCAATCTGTTTCTGGGGATTGTCCTGGAGAGTTTTCTAAACAAAGAATTGGGTTCGAGTTCGAGCACAGAAATTCTGTAGAAGAGATTTGGAAGCACGAACCGGGAGCTCTTCGCAAACGGGCTTCATCAGACTCTCAAAGAAGCGCAGGATTCCAGGTTCCCGTCTCTATCTTTGATTTCTCTGAATCTGCAAAATAAACAAAAAAAAATATGATTTGAATGAAATTGTGTTGTAAATAAAAAAAAAAAAAGAGATTCTGTTTTTGATTTAGGTTTAAATGATTTCTTTGAGTTTAGAAAATAAATAAACAAATAGGCCTTCTTGAAAAGAAAACCCATGTGGAAATTAGAAATAATGTTTTGCAAACATACTGAAATGAAACTCTGTCGAATTCCGTATGAATATGTGCAAATCTTCACTCTTATGTTTCCTAAGGGAAAGATCAATCTTTGTGTCTGAATAAATTTGAAATTTTGTTTTCTTTTATGATTATCTTTAATATGTAAATATATGATGATTCTGTATTTTATACAGAAAATTAAATTATCTGTGTTTATGTATATTTTTTTTATATATATCTATTTCTATATTCATTGAAATATATATATATTAAATATATATATATGTACAGAGAGATTTCGTGTATATATATATATATATTTATATATATACAAATATATATCATGGTATTCATTTTTATTGAAATCTTTTGTTTAAAGTATTTATATTTTTTTCTAAAAGAAAACAAAAATTGAAATTCTCGAAACTTGTTACTGTGTCGTGCGCAGAAAGTTATTTCGTTTTCCGTGTTCTTTATGGAAATAAAATAAAATAAATATAAAAGTTTTATTATATCAAAATTTTATTTATTTTTATAAAGGTTATTTGGTGTTTGGGGAGGGCACGGCAGCCGTACCCACCCCGCACCCCTGTGGCGGACTGCCACAGCAGTCCTTACAGACTGTTGTGTGCAGCAGTCCGCAGGACTGCTGCATACAGTAGCTGTAAGGGCTGTTGTACAGCCGCGGTCCCCTTGTGTTGTTTTAAAATTTTATTCTTTTTTATTATTAGATTTTATATATGTTCTTTTATATATATATATATATCAATTTATATATATACATATATATATATTTGTTTGAAAATATAATTATAATGTATTTAATAAATAAATTTTAATCAGGTTATTTATTATTATTTATTCAAAATGAAAATTATAATTATTTAATGTTTGATTTAATTACATTTTAAGAATGTATTTATGTATTGTATTCAAATGTCCAATGTTGTTTATAATTAAGTAATTTTTAATTACCATTTTTGTTTAACAAATTTGATTAGATAAGAATTTGCCCTTAGTTGTGATTGTGGACCTTTTTTTTGAGATAATTGTGTTCTAGCTATTTAATTGGGATTGGAATCGAACTTAAAGGTGCAACCCTGCAAAATTTAATGTGAGTTTTCTTTGATTGTTCTTTGTTTTCGATTGTATGTCAAGTTAAATAAAGATCTTATACGTAATTGGTCGAGCCGTCTTCTCGAGTTAGATAATCGTGTGATCTTGTTATTGTTTTCTATTTATTGTTATTGACCTTATCCTTGTGATGTGGGAACTCTGTTGTGTTTTGAACCTCATTTGGATTATTGTAAACCTTGGTCTTCTCCAGAGGCATGTTTTATATTCTTGATGTTTATAATTGTATCTTTGTGATTAGAATATTACATGAATTTGAGTTGTATTATTTGGAATGGTTGTACGTGGTTGTATTCGTTGTGATTACGATTTATCGCGAGATGGATTTGCCTCGTATGTCTTAGTTTTATGCTTTAAATGTTATCCTCGTTTTGGTTATACTTTTGGAGTTGAAGCTTATTGGCATTCTGTTAGGAAGGGTTGAACGGTTTGTTAACACTTTTGGTTATGAATTATTGCAAGAGGGTTAATGCCTCGCGTGTTCTTGTTGTGGTACTATGCTTTTTATGCTTTGGTTCAACCCTTGCCTAGTTTTGATTTATGTTAGGGGTCATAGGGAGAGTGGCTCTCCGTGGGCGCCGGTGCCTCAGGTAAGAGGAAGGGCTCAGGGGAACCCACGTAAGAGTAGTTAAACAAGTGATAACCTAAAAATAGAACTTAGGGGGATGGGTAGTAAAACACACAAGATAATTAAAACTGGATTCCTCGTCTATGCATTAGGGCTACCGTAGACTAGTGATAGACTGAGTAGGCCGTGGTTGGCAAAGTCATAGTCTCGTCTTCATGAGAGATTATCGGCTCCGCATTAGCTACCCTATGGTGTCGGTGCCTCAGTTAGGAGGAAGGGCCAGGGGATCCATAGATGGGTGCTGGCACCTCAGTTGGAGGAAGTGCTAGGGGATCCCATGAGAGCTATGCGATGACACTCTCCACTAGACATCCTTGTTCTTGTTTCTTGTCGCCTCTGGATATGGTATTATTTATGTTGTTTTCGAGGGCTAGGGAATCCATAGATGGGTGTCGGCGCCTCAAATGGAGGAAGTGCCAGGGGATCCCATGAGATCTATGTGATGACCCTCTCCACTTGACACTTGTTTTCCTTGGTTTTGGTTGCCTCTAGATTTGCGTACTGAATGGTTGTTTAGATTTATATGGAATCATGTACTTTTTATTGTTTCAGATTTATTTGGAAATGTATTTTGGATGTTGTTGCAGTTCTTCTGGATATTGTATCTTTATGATGCCTTTGATTCTTGTGAATTTGTTTCATGATTGTTAATTGGAGGTACTTCATGTTATTGTGATGAGTACTTAAGTTTTAACTTGTTATGTGATTTGTGAACATTGATGGTTGTTCATTGTATGCCTGAGTTGTACTTGTTTTGTATCATGTTGATGTTGAGTCGGTTTGACATTCATGGTCGGGTTCACTTCCTCGTCACCTTTGAGCACGGGGGGTGAGTTACTTGTAATTCACATGGTTGGGTAGAACATGCTCCGCACCCATTGGGTTCCCCATCAGCATCCTGTCTTCTCAGCATGTCTAGTTGGAGTTGTACCAATAATCTCTTGTATTTCATATTTCATTATTCTTGTATCAATCCCCATGTTGGGAAATTCAATGTAATTCATTTATCAAAAGATTGTAATGTAATATTAAGTCAATGATGTAATAGTTAGGATCATTTGTAACTCTATTAAGAGATTTTTCATGGATGTAATTATGTGATGTTTATTATTCTCGCATCATGGTTATTGGATGTATCCTTATCCTTGGTTATCATTATAAATGATATTGTTGTAATCTTTATTTTTATTTCGGTTAGTTGTTGCAATGTAACCTCACGTGCCCTAGAGAACCAAGTGTGTTAATGCTATGTAATATGTTATGTAGTTATGGTTTAATGTTATTGCATGTTTACTTCTATTATTTAAAAAAAAAAAATTATTTGCTTTGTGTGTGTTCTCTGGGGTTTGCACGATGGGCGTTACACTCGACATGTGTGCCAGTGTAATTATTATGTTTGTTGAGGAAATTTGTTACGAAGGTAATATTGGATTTGGAAAATCACGGAGGTTATCCTGTGATTCACAGGGAAAAAATTATTTTGTACTCTGTAAAATTCTTGGTATATGCCTTTGGGTACTTCTGTTGCAAATTTGTGGAAGATCTCTGGCTTTTGGTTGTTTTGGAATTGGTACTTCTATTGCAAATTTGTGGAAGATTTCTAGCTTTTGGTTGTTTTGGAATTGGTTCACGGGAAAGAAAATTGGAAGCTTCAGGCAACAGAGGCAACAAAGGTTTTCTTCATCAATTAGCAAAGGAAATCAGGTATTTTACTTGTAGATTTAATTTTGTCGGTTTATGAAAAAGTATGCTTCTGAAAGAAATTAGCTTAGTTTAAATTCCTCTATTTCTCGTACAAAAATTTTTCTCTGTGTTTTTGTTATGTGAAGAAATTATAGTTTCAGAAAAACCTCTGTAGCATATTCTCTGTAGATGGTAATTAAATTTTTCTGAAGGGAAATAATTGTTGAAAGAGAAATTAAACTTCTGGGTAATTTGAATTTGTACGGAAATATTGTACGTAATCCTCTTGAAATCTCTGTTGAAAATTTATTATTTCCCCAATTTCCCCGTTGTTATTTCTTTGTTTAAAAAGAAAACCCTTTTGAATTCTCCAAAAAACCCTGAGAAGTTCATATATATATGTATATATATTTGTATATATATATCATATATTATATATATAGTTAAATTGAATTGTGAAAGACCTTTGTTTATTGTGTTAAAATTGTTTTATTTAAAAACTTATGAATATATGTTGAATTCATCGTACGGAATTAATTCCACAGGCGTAATTCACAAATGAAATTCGTATTAAAAATAAATAAATTTTAGTTTAATATTTCAGCTGTGGGGAGGGCCAAAACCCTTCCCCACTCCCATTGGGGAGGCACAGCCCCCCCATGGTTGCACACAGCAGCCATCGGCTGCCAGGCGCAGCCCTGGAGAGGGCCGCACCCTTCCCAACTGGTGTCGTGGCAAGGCTGCGGCCTGCCTTGATTCTTTATTTCTTAAAAAAAAGAATGCGATTTTGATTTATGCATTTTATGTATTAAAACTCGGGTTTTGTATAATGCGTTTATGAATTAAAATTTGGATTTACATTATTTCTTTTTTTTTTAAAGATTTACATATATATATATGTGTGTGTGTGTGTGTGTGTATGTATGAATATACATATATATATGTACTTAAAAAAATATACAGAATTTTGATTTAATAGAATATAGAAAAATATATATATATTTTTATATATATATATATATATTTAAATAAATGTTTAATTATTTTAATTTTATGTGTATATATTAGATGAAGGTTTTATTGTAGAAAGTATAAGAGTGAGAAAATTATTGAATATGATATATTATGAAATTGAGATAATATAAAAAAAAATAGATTAAATGAAATAGTTATTTTTATTGATTTTAAAATATATCTTTTGTTAAGATGATATTTAATATGTTGTTTTTAAACTAATGCATATGGATTTAGTATATCCGAATAATAGATATTTACTTTTCTTGGTTTGCTTGCGTACGTGTTTCTTTTGGGGCAAATTGGGAAAGTCTTTGTTCTATAACCCTTCCAGAATGAAATGTGTTGAAAGGGTGTATTATTGTTTAAATGTATTTCTTGAGTTGACTTGGGTCGTGCATGTGTTAAATATGGTGTTTTGATATTTGGTTTTTTGATAAAAGTTTTTATGACTGTTAAGGATCATTTGTTATTTTGTGACGAACTAGTGCACTTTGTGAACCCTAGTCAGGAAAACATAGTATAACCTTGTTATGTTTAGGGGAGTGGCTCTTTGTAAGGGCCGACACACAAAGTGGTGTCAGGGTAACTTTCAAAGAGTTAGTAACTCAGTGATAACTAAAGAACACAGTAGTTAGAATTAAAACTCTTAACAAGATGCTTATGCCTCGCTTATGACTCTAGAGCTACTTCAGTCTTGAGTATAAGATGAGAAGACCTGGAATGGAAAATCGGTGTCTTGTTTCTTTAAAAGACATTCGATTCCACAATGATTTGCAATAGGGGTCGGGTTTCGTACGAGGTTACCAGGGTAACCCATGTTGGGGGCCAGAACCTAGGAAGAAACACCAGGGTAACCTTTGCAACGTTGTGATGACACTCCACCTAGAATAACAGTTGACCTTGTGTATGTCATACATTCAATCCTTAAAAATCTAGAAGCAATGTAACCATTAGTCTGTTATGTACTAGTGTCTAGGGCTAGTAGATTAGGTCTAGGTAACCTTATTACTATCTCCTAGCACGGGGGGTGGACCTACGGGTACCACATGGTTGGGTGGAACGTGCACCTTACTCCGTTGGGTCCCCAGTTTTATGATCACGGAACCGAGAGCTTCATGGATGGAGAGCTCGCACTTGGAAATTTATGTGTACTTCATTGTAATTTGTAATTCTTGTATTTGAAAGCATCCCTCAATTGTATATGAGGTGAACAATGTAAATGTAATTAAAATTATTATTGAACTACCTCATCTGATGGATGAGTATTGTATATCTTATCAAATGCAATGAATGAAACATGTTTGTACCTTATATTATCTTGAATGAAATTTCAATGTTATGTAATGTTTATCTTTATGTTATAAATTAATGTGTGCAATGCGAAATACTTAAGTCACTTATGGAAATTCAAAGTAGTGTAACGTCGCATAGCTTAATGAATGTATGCAATTTAAATATCTTAATAATTAAAGTTTTAAAAAAAAATTATTACACCTATATACACAATTGCTACATTTTTAGGTTATTAAGACGGGGCATTACACATGTATATAAAAGTATATATATACATTAATATATACATATATTATAAATTGGAGCTGCATTATTTGGCACTAAATATTATAGACAAATAGGTGAATCATAAAAGAACTATTAGGAAAACAGTAGAGAACCACAAGAAAACAAGAGATAATTGAAACCCAACATTTCATAGAACTTTTAAACAGGAGGAAAGAATATCATAAAACATAGTCATACAACACAAGCAATCTATGTAATAGTTGGCTTATCAATTCTAAATTGAAGCCACATTATTTGGCACTAAATATTATAGACAAATAGGGAAACTGTAAAAAAAATGTTACAAAAAACATACATACATGTATACACACACACACATATATATATATATACATATGTACACATGTATATATATGTGTGTGTGTGTATCTATACAACTCATGGTTTCTAGAGCACAACAGCTTTAAAACCCTCCAATCTACTATAAAATAGACACGGAGCAAGCGATTCGTTGAGTACTTTGTTATGAAACCAGCGCAACAATGCCTCCTTCGACAATGCAACTTAATAATATATTTTCTTGGACATTTTGAAGTATTCTTTCCAATACATATATATGCATATACATATACATATATACATATATATATACATACATATATATACATATATAAACATATATATATAGATATATAGACACATATATACTCTGTCCATCTTTGGTGTTATACAGATTTTATACAGTTAGTTCCTTGGTATGTTTCTAATTGATTTAACTTCAAATCCTTACAAAGAGGATGGTGTAGATTGTGAATGGTATGTGGAAATGAATGCTTTGAAACATACACATATATATATTGAAGACAAATAGAGAAATTGTATAACACGGATGACAATAACACTTAAGAGCCACTAAACTAATATAGACAAAATTTAATTAAAGAATAAACAAAGCATACATCTAATTACATTGAATGTACATATGCATATATGTGTATGCATGTGCATATTCATTTGTATATACATACATGCATATATATATGTAAATATATCTATGCATATGCAATGCATTTTTGGTGGAAAGTGTAACCAATGGAAGGTACGGTGCATCTTTTCCTTCTCAGAGAATATAATGCTACCATTGCTTATGCATATGCATCGTTCCTTCCCTCATTGCACCCTCCATCTCAAAAAGTTTCACTTTTCTTATTGCATATGCATATATACATATACATATATGTATATATACATATGCATATGCATATGTATATACATATATGCATACACATATCAAACAATGCTACAAAGTGTGACAAAAAAATTGCAGATATAAGATTTAGTGTAATTGATGAACAAACTAGCCATGCATCCAGCAAAGGCCCAAAACAATTTCCCATAGCAAAAAGGAAGTAAGCAACACACCTACGGGGCTAGCGCCTAAGGGTTGTCCAGTAGCTTGGGGAGAGCTAGAGTCCATTATGGGCAACTGAAAAAAAGAATATCATGAAGAAGATTTTTTTATGGCAAACTTCAAATAGATGTGGAAGAACGAATATCATGAAACATATTGATATAAGACACATAACATGTTCCATAGAAATAAAATAACCATGTAGCAATTAATACTTTATTATAAGCAGGTTCAAATAGATCAGGGGAAAACAAATCCATGAAACATATTGGTACAAGATAAGTAGTCTATGAAACAATTGCAAGAGATGTTAAGAAAATATTTAAGAAGCATACATAACTAACAAATGAATGGGAAAATAATATCATGGAAAAAACATGGAAAATAGAAGAGCACAATAACCTATACAAAATGATATGAAACCAACACCACAATGGTTGTTTCAACAATGCAAATTAATCAAAGTATACTTCCCACACTACGACATTCAATATTCCATTTACTTTGGCTGCATGCATTTACTTCGCCTGACCTCACCACACAACAATGGCAGAATGCATCAACCCTGATGCAAGAAAACACTCACCATTCAGCTTCCAAGTATCAAGGACACCAACTCCACCACTGCCAATCCACATAATTACCAAGCTCCACATCACCACCAAAAAAACCTGGTCAAGCAACCACCAAGCGTGCATCTCCGACGTTGGAAAATCCAATTCATTGTTGGGGAGGCAAAAATCCCAATGAAAACTTCAAACAAATAGCCTGTCGACCGGGGCATATCTAGCACTAGCTATCATTCTTAAGTGTTTTTGTAATAGTTGTTTTGCAATTTCCCTATTTTTTCTATAATATTTAGTGGAAATAATGTAGCTTGAATTTTGAATTGACAAGTTAACTGTCACATAGAATTTTCTATTACACCTTCTCTAGACAGTGATAGAATTTCTATAAGTAGGAATATGTTGCAAACTCAAATCTATACATGCATTTCACTAACCTATTAGAAAAGCACTTAACAATGAAAGGAAAATGAGAGATGTTTGAAAACCCACATAAAATAGAACATTAAAATATGGAGAATAGAAGGCGAAAAGTATGATAATGAATAGTTTGGTATAGGGAGCAATGATATTTCACATGTATGTATCTATCTATGTTTCAAAGCATTCATTTTCACATACAGTTCACATTGTGTGTGTGTGTATATATATATATATATATATATATGTGAGGGTGGTCATTTATGTGTGTGTCATTGTTGTGCGATTGGGGGGACGAAGTAAATGCAATATTGAGCATTGCAGTGTGGGAAAGTATACTTTGTTTAAGTTGTATCTATAATATTAAGTGGGAAATAATGTAGCTTGAATTTTGAATTGACAAGCCAACTATCACATAGAATTTACTATTACACCTTGTGTAGACAGTGATAGAATTCCTAGTAAGCAGGAATATGCTGCAAAGTCAAATCTATACATGCATTTCACTAACCTATTAGAAAAATAATTGACAATTAGAGGAACATGAGAGATGTTTGAAAATCCACATTAAATAGAACGTTAAAATATGGAGAATAAAACAACCAAAGTATGATAACGAACAGTTTGGTACAGGGAACTGGAAAAAAGAATATCATGAAGAATAATTTGTTATGGGGAAGTTCAAATAGTTGAAAAAAAACAACACCATCAAACATATTGATAGAACATAAAAGCAAAATTGGAAAAGACCTATTAGGAAAACACTTAAGAATTAGAGGAAAGTGACAGATGTTCTTAAACCCACATTAAATAGAACTTTTCAGATAAGGAGAATGGAAGAGGAAAACTATGATAATGAATAGTTTGTTATGGGGAATTGAAAATAAGAATATCATGAAGAACAGTTTGTTGTGGGGAACCTGAAATAGATGAGGGAAAAAGAATATAATGAAACATATTCATATAAGACACTACCACCCCACGTAATTAGCAAGCTCCACCACCCACATAAACAAACCTAAGTAGTTTGTTCCAAGGACCTTCAAGTAGATCAAGGAAGAAAGAATATCATGAAACATATTGATATAAGGTTTGAGATATGTTCTTTGTTAATAAATATTGAACAGAAGTATATAAATTGTATAACAGGTGTTAGAATAACAATTATTTACTACAATTCATTTTACATGGGTATTTTGCATAAATGATTTGTCTATTATATATAATGCTAAGCAATGTAGCTCAAATCCACAATTAAGCCTGTGGCATTCTACAGATTTTTCACAGATTATTGCATCATATAATTGTTTTCATAACCTAAAGAAAATATCATGAATAAAATATGGAGAATAGAAGGGGAAAACTATGGCAATCAACAGTTTCTTATGGGGAAGTGGGAAAAATAATCTCATGAAGAATAGCCTGTCACAGGGATCTTCAAAGACATAAGGAAAAAATAATATCATGAAACATATTGATACAAGACAAATGAATGGAAAGCCACATTAAATAGAACTCCTAAATCCAATAGGTAGCAATAATCTATGCAAAATGAGTGCAACCCCACACACTTAATTAAAAATTGAACCTATTACCTGGCACTAAAGATTATAGACAAATAGTGAAATTGTAAAAGAGCTATTAGAATAACACTTAACAGCCACTAAACTAATTTTATCTCCAATATGCCTATGCTTTCATACTAACCCTCTGCATATATATATATATATATATGCAATTACTCCTATGTTAATCTACAATCACTCCTATGTTAATGGGTATAACGTCAAAGATGCACAAAGATAACTAAAACAATAAACCAAGGCTGATAAAATTACTAACCTTAACCATATTTTTTGTCAGAAGAAATAATATTTAACAAAAATTGCTCCTATGGTAATGGGTATAATGCCAAAGATGCACAAATATATCTATAAACAATAAACGAGGGCCAACAAAATTACTAACCGTAACCATATTTTTTTGATGGGGAAAAAGAAGATTTAACTACAATTTCTCCACCCATAAAGAGCGATAATCTCTTTTAAGTCTCCAAAATGGGTATAATTCCAAACATACAAACATAAAAGAAGAATGCATTAACAATAAATTAATCATCTATGCAATTGGAAAAAAGAATATCATCAAGAACAATTTGTTACAAGGAGCTTCAAACACTCAAGGGAAAAAGAATATCATGAAACAGATTCATACAACACAAATGAACGCAAAGCGACATTAAACAAAACTCCTAAATCCAATAGGTAGCAATAATCTGTGTAAAATGGGTATAACCCCACACACTTCATTGAAAATTTGAGCTACATCACCTCACACTAAATATTATAGACAAATAGAGAAATTGTAAAAGAGCTATTAGAATAACCCTAACCATATATTTTTGATGAAAGAAAGAAGATTTAACTATAATTTCTCCACCCATAAAGAGCGATAATCTCTTTCAAGTCTCCAAAATGGGTATAATGCCAAAGATAGAAACATATAACAAGAAGCCATTATCAATAAATTAATCATCTATGCAAAACACCCATGTAAAAATTAGTATAATGCCACAAACTTCATTCAAAATTCCAACTACATCACCTAGGACTAAATATTATAAACAAATAGAGAAATTGTAAAAGACCTATTAGAATAACACTAAATAGCCACCAAACTAATTTTATCTCTAATATGTTTATGATTTCATACTAACCCTCTGCATATATATATATATATGCAATCACTCCTATATTAATCTGTAATTGCTCCTATGTTAATCAGTGTAACAGAAAATATGCACAAAGATAACTAAAACAAAAAATGGAGGGCAATAAAATTACTAACCCTAACCATATTTTTTTAGGAAAGAAAGAAGATTTAACTATAATTTCTCCTATGGTAATGGGTGCAACGCCAAAGATACACATAGATAACTACAAACAATAAACGAAAGATTCACACAGATAACTAAAACAATAAACAAAGGGACAAAAAAAATTGCTCCTATGTTAATCTACAATTGCTCCCATGTTAATGGGTATAATGCCAAAAATGCATAGAGATAACTAAAACAATAAACCAATGGCGAAAAAATTGCTAACCCTAACCATATTTTTTCACAAAAGAAAGAAGATTTAACTGTAATTTCTCTATCCATACAGAGTGATAATTTCTTTCAAATCTTCAAAATGGGTATAATGCCAAAGATAGAAACACATAACAAGAAGACATGAACAATAAATTAATCATCTATGCAAAATACCCATGCAAAATGACTTACCATACACATGCACAAAGATAACTAAAACAATAAACCAATGGTGAAAAAATTACTAACCCTAACCATATTTTTTGACAAAAGAAAGAAGATTTAACTCCAGTTTCTCCATACATACAGAGCGATAATCTCTTTCAAATCTCCAAAATGGGTATAACGCCAAAGATAGAAACATATAACAAGAAGACATGCACAATAAATTAATCATCTATGCAAAATACCCATGTAAAATGACTTACAGATTCTGGAGACCAATAGTTTGTTGATTTTGGAATAGTCTGCTATCAAACTAGCCACAAAGCTGAAGGTGACGATTTTTACAATAGTCTATTATGAAACCAACACCGCAATGGTTGTTTCGAGAATACAACTTAAACAAAGAATACTTCCGCACACTGCAACACTCAATATTGCATTTACTTCGTCTACCCGCATTTACTTCGTTCACACCCATCGTACGACAATGACATAATGAATGAACATTCCCACGAGAAAACACTTACTATTTAGCTTTCATGTATTAAGGACACCAACTCCACCACCGCCAACCCACATAATTATCAAGCTCCGCGTCACCACAAAAAAACTGGTCAAGTCTTGTCGGTCAGGACATCTTCGGCACTGGTAAATCCAATTCACAGCTGGGCTAACGAAAATCCTGATAGAAACTTAAAACAAAATAGCCTATCGGCTAAATATATTATTATAGATATCTTAAATACATTTATCTAAAAAATTCAAGAGATATCAATTTGAAGTTATTTTATTTACTTAAAAAAATTTGTCAACACATTCATGTTACTACACTCCACCCCTTACTACCATTGAATACTGTCTCTTAGCATTAATAAGATTTTTTTAAATGTTCTTAATTAGTTAGTCAACAATTTTTCATATATTATTGGAAGTTTAATCATTTAAGAATAAATTTTACATGCAATTAACATTTTTTGAATTACAATAGTGAAATTTGCATATTATATCAATTTTTATTTACTTTTCTCTCTATTTTTTAGGAAATGACTTAATACATTTAGATATAGATAAATGGCACAACCTTGTGTTAATTTGGACTCATTTTTCAAGCCTTTACGTATCCCTACCCGTACACATTGTCATACATTTTATTTGCATCTTATCCATTTATGTACGTCTACCCATATAGGCAATATTTATTACACTTATCATAATCAATCATTCATTATCTACACATATCTTACCATTTATATCACCCATGGTTATTTTGATCATGTGTCCATAGATCTAGCCCACAAATTTCTAAAATTTAAAGTCAAATTTGAACCTAACTCCTACTTAATTAAATAGCTCTTATAAGTCAACTAAACACATTTTTGTATGATTAATTTATATGTAATTGTATTTATTAGTCTTTAATTGAATTTTTTATCATCAATTACACATCAAGCAAATATTATTTTCATTTGAGAAGCATGTTAGGAACACTTCCATTGATACACAATTTAAATGAATTGATATTTTTTTTTTTTATCCGTAAGCTATGGGACGAGGGGCCCATTCCCTTTATTAAAATAAAAGAAAGGTTACAAAGATCTTCCATGCAGATAAGAAGTATCAGAAGAGAAGAAGTAAGAAGATAAATCTAAAGAAGCCTGCAGAGAACTGAAGCAAGACAATAGCCAAGTTTCCAGGGGGGTTCCATAGTGAATTCGTCATAATACTCCCGAATAGGATCCTCCAAATCATCCATGAAGGGAAAAGTGCCTTTTGAATTAGAGCCATCATCTTCTTTCACCTCAGAAGATACAGAGGAACATTCAATAATAGGAGCAGAAGGAGGAGCAAAGGGAACCACAGGGTGATCCAGATTCATCACTATAGCAGGAACATTTGGAGGAGGAGGGGGAGCCACAGGCTAATCCGGGTTCAGCCCTGGAACCTGAGAGGGTTCAAAGAACATTCCATGATTCTGCCAAATAAAATCAGTATCTGAAGAGCCCTCCTTTCGAACCCACTTTTTCAAGCAGACAATCCTCGCCCCAGCTAAGCGATGAAGAGGGCAAGCACCGATTCTGTGTCCCAGCTTATTGCAATGGAAGCACCGAAAAGGAAAACCCTCATAATTTAAAATTTGAGTCCACACACCATGAGAAGAATGAATCTAAATGGAGTGAGAAAGGGTTTTAGAAATATCAACCAAAGCACAAACTCTGTAGAATCTACAATCAAAGGCCACAGAGGCAGGGTCGAGCTTGACAAAGGATCCCACCTGGTTTATCAGAGAGCTTAGCAACTCCACATTACGCAATACCAAGGGAAGATTGTACAGACGAATCCAAATAGGAATGCAAGTGATCTTGGCAGTGGCAGGATCGAAAAAGGGAGACCATGGGGAGATAAAAAGGCCAGAATGCCCAAAGAACCATGGCCCATTCTGCAAAACAAAATTACAATCCTCCACCGAACAGAAGGTGATCAGAAAGAAACCAAAATCAAGAGATTCCATAGCAGGGGTGGGCAAGTTACTCCAAGTACAGTTAATCCAATCGAGAATGGAGGCCATCGGTGGGTGCTTGTGCAAACATTTGACTACCACTGAATGCACACCCAAAACCTCAGCAACTGCATCAATACAGCCATCAGAAATGTTGAAGTCCATAGGTTCCTCAGAAAAGACCACATCAAAATCCCCAAAGGAAAACCGATTGCTTCCGGGTTGAGAATCCAGACTCTGAAGTGGAGGTGAATCTGTAGAAACCTCAGGACGGGCCGAGTTAGGGTTAACAGACATGGAGTGAACCCGACAAAATTCTGAACATTTGTGATAAGGATTCGATTTGTTTTTGCAACTAGCGACATCAAAGGGAGGAGTCGCACCAGAAAAAGCCTCTCCTGACTTTGCAACCCCAGTGTCAAGACCTTTAGAAAGAGGAGGACGAGCAGAGGGCAAAGAGGGAGGATCCAGTGATGCCCCAGAGCGAAGGTCATACCGTTTCCGTCCCTCCCCAAACACAACTTTGCATCCTCCCCATTTCGAGCTAGGAGGGCACTGAGTCTTGCCATTTTTTTTTGTCTGCGCAGCACCTTCATGCAGACAACCTTCTCCCTTCGCCTTCCTCTGCGCATCATCTACGCCGGCTGCCCCAGGAGATCCTGTGCACATCTTCTAGGGTTTTTTCCTTAAAACACTAAACATAGGTTTTTCTTTGAACCTAAATGAATTGATATTTTTATTACAACACTTTGTTTTCAATTAAGGAGTGTGCTAGGAAAAAATCCATTAATGCACTTGAATAATTCTAAGTTTCTAATAAACCACTCTAGTGCATCTACATGTTCAAATATTGTTGTTTTTTATCATTAGCAAAATTGTAAAGAAAAAATATTTAAGAAGGTTGACCTATGATAGTTTGTCCTTTGGTGATCCAACATCCCTCTAAAAGTATATCTAATTAATTTACTACTAATCTAGATAGAAAATAAAATATATGCAATCACAAAAAATTAAGAAGTAGAAATATACATCCAATAGGATAAGACCCCAACATTAGAGGACAAATCCACAAAAATGGAATTGAGTTCTATGCTTAGACTTGATCCAATATAGAGAGCTTATCTTGAATAGAATTTAAGGTTATATAAAGACAAAGAAATACTCTTCCCAATCCTAGGATAGTTTGGAACCCAAAACTACATTGGATTTTTCCCCATTGAACCTAGAACTAATTACATTTATTTGTCTTTGCAAAAATACTTTCCTAAATTATTTAATTTAGAATAAATTACTCTCATAACTATCATTGAATTAATCTAGTTCAATTTATGCTTAAAAGTATTTACATCTTATTCTTGATTAGCCTAGATTAAACTAAGGGGAAGGTCATTTCCTTAATCTTTTTATGAATCCACTCTACCCAATCTTAGGGTTTTTAAACTTGTGATTTTATTTTTTTAATCTTATTCATAAATTTAATTTTCCTTTCACTCTTGTGCTTCACTTATACATTCTTATAAATAAGGTTTCAATGCTTATCTCCTATCTTCTACCAACCCTACCCACCCTTATGTTTACTTTGGTTTTACATTTTACATCCATTTCAAAATTAGTTGATAAATAACTTTTGCTATACATTAGATCTTACACAATTTACTTGTATTTGTTACCTAGCATTTGAGCCTATATTGTATAGTTTTGTGAAACCTATACTTCTCATCCTTGGATATACTCTTATTTTAACATCAATGATTCATATGTCCCTCCATTCTCAAGGCATCTATTCATGATTTCCTTAATGACTATGACATGCTTATACACTTTTCAATGTGTGATCCACTTATTCTAGCACAATATTGGTATTTTATCATAAAATAGTATCACATTATCTATCAAGCCATTATATCATGAAACATATGTTCCCTTTCTTAATTAATAGATTTGATCATCATTTTCCCTTCTCTATTTGATACTCTCACTACACTCCTACATTATCCTTCCATGTGAACAACCCTTATCTGATTCTTGTGACAAGGATGCTAGGATCCCCATGGGTTCTCCTCCTTCCATTCATGAGAAAGGTGAATCTAGAAAATGAAAAATGACCTTATAAATTAAAGAAACACAAATTTCCTACACATCCTCCACCTAAATGTGAAAGGAGACTTCAACTGCTTTTAAACAAAGGTCTTATACTTTTACCAACTATGAATAGGTTGGGCATTCATCCTAAAGATTCTAACATACCATTTTTCATATATCATCATATTCTTGGACATCGAACTGAATAATGTTGGACATTGAAAGACATACTAGATAAGTATCATTTCACTAATACTAATTGCTTTCCTATTATCCCATAACAACTACATCCCTTCATCATGCCATAGTTGTAGAATTTAGTATTCTCACTATTGGATGATCCTTTTCCCATCACTCACCTCACCTCATCCTTGCCTTTACACTTTGTGGGGGCAAGAAGTTGTTAGCCTTGCCCTTGTAATGCACTTGTCATTGTCTCTTAACTATGTTATTTCTTTTTCGCTTAACTATTTAAGACTGAGAAACCAATAACTTAGTTAATGGTTGACTCACATATGCATTATTATCTCCTTTTCATTTTTTCATTTCATGTGTGTATCGTGTTCCCCCATAACATGTGTTTGATGTTCCCTCTCTTTGTACACTTCTTCTATTTGTACCTATATTCTTCTATATGTTATGCATTATCTTTTTTCTTTTGTTTTGTGTTTCTCCTTTTGGGGATGATGCAAAGCATTGAGAATGCAATGACTCTTCCATGTTGACCCAAAAGGTCCTTGTCTTTTTCACTTTTGTTTTTTGTTCTCCTTTTGGGGATGACACAAAGTGTTGAGACACCCTATGTCTCTTCCATGTTGACCAAATCAGTCCCTTTTCCTTTTCCTTTTTGTCTTTTTCTTGTGTTTTTCCTTTTGGGGATGACGCAAGGCATTGAGACTGCCATGTCTCTCTCATGTTGACCCAAAAGCTTTTTCTTTTCTTTTACCTTTTCATTTTCTTTTTGCTTGTATTTTCCTTTTAGGGATGATGCAAAGTGTTGTGACCACAATTTCTCTTCCATGTTGACCCAAAATGAACTTTCTTTTTCTTTTGTTTTTACTCTCTTGCGTCATTCTTCCAGTTCTATGTGCTTTGGGGAATTATGATAGTTCTGAGCTCTTTCATAAAAACAATGCAACGACGAACATACTAACTCCAAATCCATAGATCCCTTATGTTTTTGGCGTGTTCCTTTCTAGGTGGAAACTCCCTTTCCTTTGTTTTCTCTTTCGTTTACATGACGCAGCCTAACTTAGAAACATATGACTTGGCATAGGGGTTTTCTGAGTTGGCTCTCATGTCTTATTTTCTTTTTGCATTTTTCCTTTGATACTTTAAATTAATCACTCATAGAATAGTGTGTAGAAATTCCTTTAAAGAGGGGGGCATACATTGGCATTATTTCATTTGCATTCTTGGTTTCTAGTGCAGCCTTGTTTTTCATATGATGTGTTTGTCACTTTGTGGATGACATTGGGTGTGATGTCCTTCATAAGTCTGATCTATCTTAGCATAGTACATTCCTCTTGGTGGCTTGATGTGATGCACTACATCCCCTAAGTTGTGAATATACTATTCTTTGATTAGTCCTCTCTTGGAGACATTAGACACAATGCTCCCTAAGTGACTGACCTTGTGTGAACTTAACAAGACTCCTTTGAACATCCTTTTACATTTTTCATTTTTCATTTTTTCCACCATGCATAATGCAGCTTGCATACCTGTGGTACCTTCCTTTTTGTTCATGATTTCTAAGCATGCGAAGCTTTGCTTGTCTCATGAAGCACGAACCAAAATTTTCCTTTATGGCACCTTGTTAAAGTTATTAGGAGGTATAACTTTAATATGGTTGAGCGGGAAGCCCATCCAGCGACACGACTTTCCCCATAGCCACCTTTGTGTTTGTGAGTGCATACCAACTAGCATATGTATCTCACCTTTTGGGCCTTCTCAGCCAGTGGACCACCATGAGTTTTTTCGCCCCATAGTGAGTATACATTCTCTTTTTCAAATAAAAATCCTAGATCTAATCCACAACTAGTTGGAAAGATGATCGAATCTTCATCTGATTCTCTCTTTTCAACACTCGTGTGTTAATTTGTTCTTATGCTTAGTTTTCCATGGGATCTTCAATATCCTAGGGGCTTGATCATCCCTCTTGATTTTTGTATTCCATCTTGATAGCGTAAGTACATTTGAACCCTCCTCTCGATGTTCGTGCCTACTTTAGTCTAAGTTTGAATCAAGTTCATCCTCTCACTAAAGTGGGGGCTAAATGAACTATAGAAAAATGGACCCTTGTCATTTTCATGGTCTTTTAGGCCTTTCTTCATGTTGTTTGGTCTATTTTTCTTTGATTTTATGTTATAATATGGCTTGAACATGCATATTTAGGTACTAAAATTCAAATAATGACGTCTTGTGAAGGTGTTGTGAAGTGTTGTAAAACATTTCTACACTCTTCTAGACTCTATTCATTACAATTCACCTAAAAATCACCTTTTCATCACTAATGAAGTCCTATTTTGAAGTGTTGTAAAGTCTTGTAACAAGATTTCACACTTTTCTAGGCATAACTTCACTATTTACACCTTTCTTGTGCTTTATTCAAATGACCCCTTTATGCCCTTATAAGCTTTAATTAAGTGTATTTTTGAATGTAAACCCGACAAATAATATTAAACATGACTTAATTCCCGACACCCATTTTTCAGGTCCTAGGTGGGACCCATTTGCCATGGGTGGCGAATGAGTCCCCCTTGGCTCCAAATTCAAAATATTTTAAATTTCCTTTTGGGTTTTTATTCAAAATAACTTGATGTCAACCTGTGATGAGGTATCAATGGGTTACTAAGGCACAAGATTGTATAAATAAGTGATTTTCACCTCATTTTACATCTCCTACAATCACACATCACATCCAAGCAATCTTTTCATTCACTCAAGCATTCAAGCACTTTACAACATCAAATCAAGCATTCATCAAGAATTTTGAAGCATCCATTGACATATTTTCAGATTTTACTCAACAATGGTTTGATAAGTTGATAGCATTTGCATGTTATTTGTTTATCATTCTCTTTCCTTTCATTATTTCATTAAGGGTTTGATTATCAAAGTAGGGTTTGACCAAGGCAAACCCCTATTTGCTAACCCTCAACCATTTTTTCCCCCTTGCATGTGTGTTTGTTGACTTCTGTGTGCATACTTAACAAGTATTTAGGTGTTGAAGAGTGGTCAACAAGTCAACTAGGTGCTTCAAGTCAAATCAACCTTATTTCAAGCTTGGAGAAGGTATTTTATCTGTTTCCTGTAGAATTGACTTTGGCAACCCAACAAGCAGACATCCTCAGATCTGGTGTTGTAGAGTTGCCTCTTGATTTCTCAAAATTTTGGGAGATGACTAATTTTCCACTAGAAGTGAATGAGTCCCAACTTAAGGCTGGAAATCTAAGTTTTGTCAGATTCTAGATCCCAACACTCAGAAACTGGTTCCCGATAGTTTTCATCAGAAGCAGGACTAATTTGCCACCCTAGGCAAATGAGCCCACTGGTGATTTTTTGTGATTTTAGATAGCATCTAGAACATTCGAGAATCTTCATCAAGCTTCCAAGTGCACATCGATTTAGCTCATTTATTTATGTTCTGCATTTATTCATTCTTTACTCATTGTTTACATATCACATTGTGTTTTCCAACATAGCATAAATCTTAAGTTTTGCATCCATAATCAGTCATATAGATCACTTAATTGCACTTAGTTAATTTCATTTAGGCATAATAACATCCTACATTGCATAATTTGAATGAACCTAGTTAGCATTTTTGGCCCTACTCTCTCCTTTTAGGTGCAAAATCCTAGAAGAGCTAGGGAGTCTTGTGTGGTTCCAAAAATCTGCGGTTCAGAAATATACATCCAATAGGATAAAACCCCAACATTAAAGGAAAAATCCACAAACATGGAATTGAGTTCTATGCATAGACCTTACCCAATATAGCGAGCTTATCTTGAATAAAATTTAAGGTTATAATTAGACAAAGAAATGCTCTTCCCAACCATAGGACAATTTTGAACCCAAAATTAAATAGGATTTTTCCCCATTCAATTTAGAACTAATTACATTTATTTTTTCTTTGCAGAAATACTTTCCTATATTATTTAATTTAGAATAACTTATTCTCATAACTATCATTGAATTAATATAGGTCAATTTATATGCTTAAATGCATTTACATCTTATTCGATTAGCCTAGATTAAACTAAGGGGAAGGTCATTTTCCTTAATATTTTTATGAATCCACTCTACCCAATCTTAGGGTTTTTAAACTTGTGATTTTCTTTTTTTAATATTATTCATAAATTTAATTTTAATTTCACTCTTGTGCTTCACTTATACATTCTTATAAATAAGGTTTCAATGTTTATCTCCTATCTTGTACCAACCCTACCCACCCTTGTGTTTACTTTGGGTAAATACATTTTACATCCATTTCAAAATTAGTTTATAAATAATTGTTGCTACACATTAGATCTTTCACAATTTATTTGTATTTGTTACCTAGCATTTGAGCCTATATTGTATAGTTTCAAGTGAAACCTATACTTCTCATCCTTGGATATACTCTTATTTTAACATCAAGGATTCTCATGTGCCTCCATCTTTAAGGCATCTATTCATGGTTTCCTTAATGACTACGAGATGCTTATACACTTTTCAATGTGTGATCCACTTATTCTAGACACAATAATGATATTTTATCATAAAATAGTATCACATTATCTATCAAACCATTATATCATGGAACATATGTTCCCTTTCTTAATTAATAGATTTGATCATCATTTTCCCTTCTCTATTTGATACTCTTACTACACTTCTACATTATCCCCACATACTCCTAAAGAAAGTGATAATAGTGTGCTTGATTCTAATTATCTTTCAACATATTTCCTTCACATGAATTCATAATATATCTATTGTGGATGAAAAATATGATAAATAAAGTCAGCTCATGTAAATAAGACTTTTCTAGGTGTCAAAATGTCCAAGTAATCAATAAAAATGTGAAATAATAAAAAAACTAAATAAAATATGCTTGGGGTAGATTCTATAAAAGATGCATGGATAGTTTTGAAGAGCTGTAGAATACCTTTCCAATGCCACAATAATTGTGATAAATGAAGATCCAAGAAAAAATTAATGAGCTTGGGAGCTAAAAATAAGAATCTAACTTAAATAGGTGATAAAATGCACCAACAAAAAAATATGAAAAAATACCTACACTATTGGAAAGTGCTTAGAACCAAATTTTTTTATGATTTCTTATTTTCCAAATTTGATTTCATATGAGAAGTTATGCAAAAATGGAAAAAAAATATATTTGTTTTAGGGAAAATCAAAGCTATGGAAAGGGCCTACTAGCAGTACAAGGATGATGTCATGAACTAATGTTAGCAAAAATCAGCTATCAATATATTCTCTTATAGGCTAAAATATTCAGACCTACAATCATAAAATCACTAAACATTGATCGAAAGAATGGAAAAAAAATAGTAAAATAGATACAAAAGATAAATTTGCATGCCCAAAACACTACTTGGATAGCAAAGAAAGAAGTTTTGGAGCATCAAATCTCAATCATTCCTCCACAACCACAAGTAAAGAAACAAGAAATTCAGTAAGAAAAGAGGTACTTAATGTTTACTAGTTCATCAAGTGTTTATATCAAGTATGGAGGATCATAAAGAAAAACACATGTAATTGAAAAGGAAAGAAAAGAAAAGGTGAATGAAGATAAATATGAGGACTTTAGTTAGGATGATGATGATCTAAATGCTACTAGCCCTTAACAATCAGCAAGGTTCTGACTTTGATGCGCATACTAAAGAACAAAGGTGTAAAACCTAGTAGATCACATTTGTGGTCCACAAGATAGATATATGTTTATGGAATTGACCCAAATCTATGGAATTGATCTCTAGAAATAGTCGCAATTCTACACAAAATTTCAAGCACCACATAAAACAAAAATATTAATTTTCCTACATTATAATATCAAAATTTGCATCATATTAATTTTATTGATTTAAATAAGTACATTACTCCTTCACAATTATTTTCAAAAGTGACATTAGTTAAATAACTATCTATTTTTTATTGTTTATTACTTTAATTTAAAATGATTTATATGAATTATACATATTTCATTTGATTAATTTTAATTAAATTTAAAAAACATTATTTTCTATTAAAAACATATAATCCCTTTACATTTGTAATTATTAACTTAAAATATCAATATTAATAAAAAATAGATTAATGTAATTTAAATATTAAATATATAAAAAAATACAAATATTATTTACTAATATAAAATCTCTAGTATTTATATTGGGTATGCTTAGATCCTCAAACTTTCATGCACACTCATGCTGTCATCTGGGACATAAGCCCGTCTGAGTGGTTTAACTTTCAAACAGTAAAGAGAAAATCTATTCTAACTTGGAAAAAAAAAAGACAGACTCATATACTATTATTGGTAGTTAACACGCAATATATAGATATAAAAAGAACTCCGCATAAACAAAAAAAATAGTAAGTAGAAGTTGGTGCAGTGATACAGCACTTATTTACCATTCATATTGCTTATGTGCTACAGATAATGAGCAGTAATATGCAAAGATAAAGATGAGTTTTCATGGATTATTGAGTTGGGTTGCGGTGAGGTTTCTCTGAGTGAGAGAATAGGTAGTAAGTGGAGTGACCCCAGGCCAGCACTGAGAACGACAGTTGCCCTTGGCACAGTAAGCTGCAGTACCACCACACCAATTGTAGATGCTGCAGCATCGTCCAGGGTTGCACCAGAACATTCCTCCAGGACTGCATGTTGGGTCTGCCATTACCCCAACACTGCCCATCAAAAACACTAGACCAACTAACACTGCTATGCTTACTTTCTTCAAAGCCATCTTCTGCACCAAAAAAGAAATAAACTTGATCTCAGTATTGTTCAAGATTACAAACTCAAATGAATGTTATACCCAATATAAAGATCTATTTCAATTTTAAAAGGTTAGCCCACTACACTATTCTTGTGAACTTATACTGTAAAATGTCCTTAATATCATAGACTGATTGAAAACATACACAAAACTCTTGCTTATTGCTTTTATATTGGATTTATAGTCATGCTGCATATTTATACTAAGAAAGAGGTGTTCAATGACATCTTTCGTAATATAACATGTATTTAATATGAACCAGCTAGAAGTCGAACGACTTTCTATTTTTATATTATTTCAATATATTAGAATGCTTGTCAGCTGAATTACTGATCTTTTTCAAATTCGAATGACTCCCTTGTCCAAAAATTTAGTGAGCCCACAAGCAGCTCACATTTTCCAACACCCTGTGGGTCCAGATTTTCAGAATTATTTCCGGGTTGTCGGGCCAGGCTCTTCATTATTAAGATTCAAACCCCCATTTCAACTTCTTTTTATCGTGAGTCCGTGACAGTTAAGCCAGCCAACAAAAAAAATCCGAGATAGACTACAAGTCAAAAGTTTCTTTGTTAAAACTCAGTTCTACCTATTAAGATAGTCTCAAAACACTTAGTTAAAAGAATTCAGAGGAGTTTTTCCTGTTCTAGAACTTAGGATGCGACAATCAAGGCTAGAATTGCCTTTTAGACTAGTTGTTAGGTCTGTCACAGTCGCCATCAAAGGATAGAAGCTAATTGAATCATCATAATAATTAATTTATATTGTAGAAGATGGGGTGATTTTTTTTTTTACAAATATAAAATGACATCAGGTAAATTCACCCGTAGCAATTTACTATTGGAAAATTCACCGTCAACAATTCACCACCAGAAAATTCACCACCATGACAAATTCACCTCAAGGAAAATTCACCACCACCAATTCATGCCAATCACAAACTTTTAATGCAGTAGATTGTTGGCAGTGAATTTCCCGGCAGTGAATTGCTGGCAGTGAATCATATAAAATATAGTAGTATAGATATCTTAAATACATTTATCTAAAAAATCTCCAAGATATCAATTTGAAGCTATTTTATTACTCAAGATTTTTTGTCAACACATTAATTTACACTCCACTCCTTCTGCTATTGAGGAACGCCTCTCAGCATTAATAAAGTTTTTTTAAATGTGCTTAATTAGTTAGTCAACATTTTTTTGTATATTATTGGAAGTTTAATCATTTAAAAATGAATTTTATATGTAGTTAACATTTTTTATAGTGTAATAGTGAAATTTGCATATTTATATCAACTATTATTTGCATTTTTGTCTATTTTGAGAAAATGGCTTAATACATTTATATATGGATACATGGCACAACCTTGTGTGAAGTTGGACTCATTTTCCAAGCCTTCACTTATCCCCATCCACACACATTGTCATACATTGTATTTGCATCTTATCCATTTATGTACATCTACTTGATGACAGAGATTGCTTAAAAACCAAAAACTATCTTTGCTTGTCTTATCTAGTCTTCAACTCCTTCTACAAGAAAGCACACCATTTCTTTTTCACAAAAAATTATTGTTGTATTTAACACCAAGATCATTAAAGAACTTATTAAACTCCTTTTCAATGATAATTTGGAGTTTCAACGCCTCCACAGCATTACACAGTGTTAACAAGGATTTTTGCACAACAAACAAATTGCTATAACCTGTTAAACAGGTGTGGGACAACTGAGAGGGGGGGTGAATCAGTTGTCACACAAATTCAAACTTAAAACTTTATTACTTATCAATTCTTCAACCACACTGTTCTATAATTAAATATGAGCATGAAACATGAATAACATAAAGTAAATCAACACAATGAACACCAAATTTTTACGTGGAAAACCCAATAAGGGAAAAACCATGGTGAGTGTTAACTCACAATATAAATGATTATAAACTGAATACAAAGGCTCACTGCCCAAAAGGGGACTCACTGTCCAAATACAAAGGCTCACTGTCCAACAGGGGCTCACTACCTACAAATACAAAAGAGATAAAGATCCACCACTACAATTAAAGCACATTCACAGGATCGTAGAAACCTCCAGCTTACTACCTTTAGCACACTAAAATACTACTATCACAAATCACTCACACACACTTCTACTCTTATTATTTGTGGGACTCTTTCATCGCTTTGCATCACACTGTCATACAATTCTTCACAACTCAACTTGCTTTTACACTACTCTCAACCTTAGAAACTTTCTCCAAGGTCAGCCACAATACATCATTTCATAAATTTAAATTAGGTTGGAAACTCTAAATTATCGCAATGGAAAGGAATAAGAGCAGACCAATAAAAAATTTATCCAAGACCATAAATAATATTCTTGAAACTTCTACACGCTTCCTTAGTTAAATTTTATTCTTTGAATGAAGTGTAAACACTAGGTCGGCCAAACCTAATGAAAACACAAGTTAACAATGATGCACACACTTCCTAGCACGAGGATGACACGTGGACACCTCAACACGCTTCATTATTCATGAGACTTCATCTTAGATTTCTTCAGATACGTCTGCAGCAAAACATCAATCACTGAATACCTTTCACCAGATCATCTGGACTATGCAAACCTGTGCTGGAATATAGAAACATGACTTTCCGATTACCAAACTTCAACCTTCTTTTCCAGAGCATAGAAAAGTCCTTCACAAAACATATCCCATATCCACAAGATCTGAAACAAAATAGCGGAGGACTGTGGAACAAAAATATTTCTCACAGTCCATAGAACACTAATTCTGCCAGTAGGACACACATACTAGTGGACACAACTTTTACGTACCATCTTGCCAGAAACTAAAACTCAGAATATATCATCATTAGATCACTGTAATGAAAGCTTCATAACCGCATAGGCATAGGATCAACACGGGAGAAACGCGGAGCACATACCGGAGCACAATCTAAATACATTCCTTCTTCTGACTTCTCTTCTTTATTAATTTTCTCAAAAGCACTTGGAAATTTATTACCACAACACATCTAAAACACCATAAAGATATCTCCATGTACTCACAACATCTCAACAGCATCTCAACCATACATGAACAATCTGCAACATACTGAACTATGTTGACATCAATGACAACATTAATGACAACACCACCAAACTAGCTCATACTTGCAACAATCTCCCCCTTTGTCATTGATGGTAACACATGATGTGAAAAAACCATCAAAGACAACATCCTTCACAATTTTCTGAGATAACACCTTCTCTTCCTCTGCAAATGTTTTTCACATGACTTTCTCTCCCCCTTTAACATCAATGGCAAAGGACAACTACTCTAATTACTCCCCCTTAGGAGTACACTCACGCTACAACAATGAAAACCTTTTCTACTCCCCCTGCGGAGTAGACCCATCTATTGGTCTAGGTAAATGAGGAATCTATGAATTCACTGGACTGATGCACCTTCATGTGCACCTAGTTAGGAGGGCCAATGACCCCCAACCACTCCCTAAGATTCTCAAAAGTATCCTTCGAAAGATCCTTAGTAAATATGTCTGCAATTTGTTCCTTTGTTGTCACATACTCCAGTTTGACCTCATTCTCCAGCACTTTCTCTCTCAAAAAATGATACTTGATAGATATGTGTTTTTTTCTTGAATGCATAACCGGGTTCTTCGAAATGTTTATTGCACTTGTATTATCACAGAAAATAGAAGTAGGCTCATCACATACTACTCCAATGTCCTTCAGAGTTTGCTTCATCCATAAAACTTGTGTGCAACAGGATGTTGCAGCAATATATTCTTCCTCTGCAATGGATAAAGAAATTGAATCTTGCTTTTTACTCAACCATGAAACTAATCTTCCACCAAGAAAGAAAACACCACCACTGGTACTCTTCCAGTCATTTACACATCTGACCTAATCGGCATCTGTATAGGCACTCAGGGTGAAATCATTACTCTTAGGGTACCATAGTCCATAATCTGATGTGCCTTTAAGATATCTAAATATCCTTTTTATAGCTATAAGATGTGCTTCTCTAGGATCTGCTTGAAATCTAGCAACTAAACACACTGTATGCATAATATCCGGTCTAGTAGCAGTAAGATATAGCAGTTCGCTAATCATGGATCTGTATTTGCTCTAATCAGTCTTAGCAGATTCATCATCTTTGCTCAGTTTACATATGGTTACCATAGGAGTACAAACCGGTTTAGAATCCTCCATCCCAAAATTCTTTAGCAACTCCTTTACATACTTAGATTGTGAAATGAATATCCCTTTATTAGTTCGATTCACTTGTAGACCAAGGAAGAAATTCAATTCACCAATCATAGACATCTCAAATTCTTTCTGCATTTCTTCAACAAAATTTTTACACATGCCTTCATTTCCACAAAAGATGATATCATCAACATAAACAACTACAATCAACATCTTATTACCTTGCACTTTGAAGTAGAGGTTGTCGTTAGCAGAACCTTTGTTGAATCCTTGCTTTGTTAGATATATGTACATTCTTGCATACCAAGCTCTGGGAGCTTGCTTCAATCCATACAATGCTTCAACTTACAAACCATGTCTAGCTTGTCAGACAACTAAAACCCTTTAGGTTACTCCATGTACACTTCTTCCTCCAACTCACCATTCAAAAAAGTTGACTTAACATCCATCTAATATACCTTGAAGTCCTTGTGAGCAAAAAAATCCAAAAACATTCTAATAGCTTCCATTCTGGCCACAGGGGCTAATGTTTCATCAAAATCTATTCCTTCAACTTGTGAATATCCTTTGCATACTAATCTTTCCTTATTCCTTACTACTCCATTTTCATTTAGCTTATTTTGGAACACCCATTTTGAGCCAATCACATTTTTGTTTACAGGCCTAGGGACTATTTCCCATGTCTAATTATTTTCTATCTACTACAATTCCTCTTTCATAGCTCTCATCCAACTTTCATCTTCCCATGCTTCTTTTATAGATTTAGGTTCTATTTTAGAAAGTAAACAAAAATTTACCTCAGCTGCAACTTTGCTTCTTGTCTTCACACCTTCACTCTTGTCTCCAATTATCTGATCTTCCAGATGATTCTTCTATACATATTTAGGAGTCCTAGCAACAGGTTTGTTCATTCTCTTCTTCTTCTTCTTCTTCTACTTGTTCTTCTTCTTCTTTCTCTTCTTCTTCCTTTTCCTTATTTCTTCAGGTACATGTCCATAGATAGGATCATCATATTCAACTTCACTTATCTCAATAGGTTTGCATATGTCTTCATCAACTTTCACATTATCACTTTCAATAATCTTCCTTAATCTTTTGTTAAGACATTTGTATGCCTTGCTAGTGGTAGATTATCCAAGAAAGATTCCTTCATCACATCTAGCATCAAAATTTCCAAGATTTTCATCATCTCTTTTAATATAGCATCTACTTCCAATACCTTGAAATATTTCACAATAGGAGTCTTACCAATCCATAACTCAAAAGGTGTCTTTGTGTTGTTTTTTTGATCTGAACTCTATTAAGAACATAAACAGCAGTATGTATTGCTTCTCTCCAATATACATCTGGTACATTAGATTCTATCATAGTTCTAGCAGCTTCTTGAACTATCATGTTTTTCCTTTCAACTACTCCATTCTTTTGTGGAGTTCTCAAAGTAGAAAACTGTCTTTTTATGCCATACTTCTCACAAAATGCATTAAATTCACCAGAAGTGAATTCACCACCTCTATCAAATCTTAAACACTTGATTTTCAAATTTACTTCATTCTCCACTCTTGCTTTGAATACCTTAAACCTATCCAGGGCCTGCTTCTTTTCTCTGATAAAAGCAACCCATGTCATTTGAGTGTAATCATCAATAAGCAACATGAAATATTTGTCACCATTTAGGCTTCCAGTCTTAGTCGGACCACATAGATCAGTATGTACTAACTCCAGCATTCTGGTAGTAGAATGTTCCTTTCCTTTAAAACTACATCTTGTTTGTTTCCCCAATTAACAACTTATGTAGATAGTATTAGCAGCTTTTGTGATTCTAGGCAGTCCTCGAACAATCTCCTTTGCACTGATCTTGACCAGGTTATCAAAGTTCACATGTCCCATTCTTCAGTTCCATAACCAACTTTCAATAATTTGAGACACAAGACAATGACCATCAACTCCTTTCAGTTGATAGATTTTTCCATGAGTTCTTTCAGGAGCAATCATATCTCCATTTCTAGATCATTTCCTAATTTCTTAGGTATTGTTCTAAAACACAAGTTTAAATCCATTGCTACACATCTGACCAACACTCAGAAGGTTATGCCTCAAACCCTTCACATAATACACATCATCAGTACTATGTACTCCATCAAAACTAATTGAACCTTTACCACAGATCTTAGCTCCTGAATCATCACCCAACATAACTAAACCACCACCATACCTCTCAAGTTTAGTGAACTTACTCTTATTTCTGGTCATGTGATTTGAACATCAACTATCAATTACCTAGTAGTCTTCATCTTGTCTTGCATGAAATGTGGTAACCAAAGTACCTTCCATCCTATTCTTCTTAACCTCTGGAGCCTTCTTACTTACACATTCTCCAGAATTAGTGGATACATATTTACTTTCCAAACCTAAGAATAAGTATTCACTATCATCAACCTCATTTTCAGATTCATCATTAGAAATACTTGCCTCTTCCTTAACATAGTATAGCTTCTTATACTTCTTATCCTTCCTATCCTTATCCTTATAATCCTTATTCTTCTTATGTGCAGATAAATTTGAACATCTTGAAGCATAATGACCAATATTACCACAACTAAAGCATTTAAAGGGAAACATACCTTTATACTTTCCGGTACATTTCTTCAGCTTCCTGGTGAAGTTAGCTTCCAACTCATCAACACCATCGCTATCCGGTTCCTTCTCAATCTTCATTGCCTTAAATGTTGTTTCTGTCTTTTCTTCTATCTTGTCATCTTTCTAGAACTTTCTCAATTCAAATGCTTGCAAGGTGTCGAACAAGTGTTCCAAGGTGTACTTCTTAGGATCATACATTTCTTCAATCATAGAGATTTTATCGCTATAGTAGTCCAGTAGGGTGATCAGGATCTTCTCAATTATGTCTTCATCTGATAGCTTTCGTCCTTCATTTCTAACTTCATTTGCAATCTATTCAACCCTGTGAAAGAAACTTGTAAATTCTTCACCGTCTTCCATCTTCAAGTTCACAAATCTATGCTTTGTCACAAGTCTCTTTGTCAATTTCACCTTTTCATTTCCTTCATACATGTGTCTTCCAACTTCTTCCAAACATCATATGCAGTATCTAAATAATTAACCTTAATTCGCTCATTTTTAGATAAACCACTACAAATTGCATACTTTTCCTTCTCATTTTCTTCATAAGCAAAGATCTCATTTGTAGAATTAACACCACCAGACGGGAGTGTATACTTATTCTCAACAGCCTTCTAGGTCTTGAAACCAAGAGAGATAATATATCCTCTCATTTGTCCCTTTCAATCTTTGTAGTCAGTTCCATCAAACATAGGGATCGCTAACTTGTGCGCCATTGGATCTTCCTTAAGCGGTTAAGCTCTACAACAAGGAACCAAAGCTCTGATACCAATTGTTAAATAGGTGTAGGACAACTGAGAGGGGGGGTGAATCAGTTGTCACACAAATTCAGACTTAAAACTTTATTACTTATCAATTCTTCAACCATATTGTTATGTTATTAAATATGAGTATGAAACATGAATAACAAAAAGTAAATCAACACAATGAACACCAGATTTTTACGTGGAAAACCCAATAAGGGAAAAACCAAAATTCAAGTGTTAACTCACAATATAAATGATTATAAACCAAATACAAAGGCTTACTGCACAAAAGGAGAATCATTATCCCAATACAAAGCCTCACTGCCTACAAGGACTCACTGTCCAATAAGAGGCTCAGTGCCTACAGATACAAAAGAGATAAAGATCCACCACTACAATTAAAGCACATTCGTGGGACCGCAGAAACCTTCAACACACTAAAATACTACTATCGCAACTTTCTCACACACTTTTTCTCTTATGATTTGTGGCACTCTTTCATCGCTTTGCATCACACTTTCATACAATTCTTTACAACTCAACTTGCTTTTATACTATTCTTAACTTTAGAAACTTTCTCCAAGGTTGGCCACAATACATTGTTTCATAAATTCAAATTAGGTCGGCAACTCTAAATTCCCGCAGTGGAAAGGAATAAGAGCGGACCAATAAAACATTTAACCAAGACCACAAATAATATTCTTGAAACTTCTACACGCTTCCTTAATTAAATTTTATTCTTTGAATGAAGTGTAAACACTAGTTCAACCAAACATAATCAAAATACAAGTTAACAATGATGCACACACTTCCTAGCATGAGGATGACACATGGACACCTCAACACACTTCATTATTCATGGGACTTCATCTTAGATTTCTTCAGATACGTCCGCAACAAAACTTCAATCACTGCATACCTTTCACCAGATCATCTAGACTATGAAAACCTATACTAGAATATAGAAACATGGCTTTTGGATTACCAAACTTCAACCTTCTTTTCCAGAGCATAGAAAAGTACTTCACAAGACATGTCCCAGATCTGCAAGATCTGAAACGAAACAGAGGAGGACTACGGAGAAAAAATATTTCTCCCAATCCACAAAACACTAATTATGCCAGTAGGACGTACATATCGGTGGGAACAAATTTTACATACCATCTCGCCAAAAACTAAAACTCAAAATATATCATCATTCGATCACTGTAATGAAAGCTTCAAAACCGCATAGGCATAGGATCAACACGGGAGAAATGTGGAGCACATACCGGAGCACAATCTAAATACATTCCTTCTGACTTCTCTTCTTTATTAATTTTCTCAAAAGCACTTGGAAATTTATTACCACAACACATCTAAAACACCATAAAGATATCTCCATGTACTCACAACATCTCAACAGCATCTCAACCATACATGAACAATTTGCCACATACTGAACTATGTTGACATCAATGACAACATTAATTACAATACCACCAAACTAGCTCATACTTGCAACATAACCATCACCATTTTTTAGTGGTAAACAAAATATTTACAATTAGCTAACTCCTTCAATGATAATGTTAACACAACAACAAATACAAGAACTCAGCATAATCCAAATACAACAAAGAGGGTTTTATTTATTTTTACTTGTAATCTAGAATTGAACTCTTCAGTAATTCTTCATTCTCCTGTATCTACCACTTTCCCCACACCAAACTTCAACTTCCATCTACTAGCCAAATCTCATGCTCAAATCTGATATTCTTATTTTTTTTGTTTTCCTGTTGCCTTCTACTCACACATGCTGAAATATGATTTCTCTCTTTTGTTTTTTGTTGTGTAGACTTTAACCCAACACTTATGTCTCCAGTGCTAAAATATTCCTTTTCTTATTGCCTACACCAACCTCTAATTGCTCTCCCACATTACCAAAAATGTTCTTGATAATTGATTTTTTTGTAGCTGTTGATTGCCACATGGTAACCTGTTGTCCTTGACTGAAGATTTTAATTGTTTATTGCTCCAACTTCCTGGGGTTTTCTTTAGCATTATGAGATTCATATATTTAAATCTCCCTTTGGTTGCAAGTATGAGAGGTTTATAAAAACATAGAATATATACTTCCTTTTCTCCACATGGGTAAGAGTTGCAAAACATTACCAACACAAGCCAAAAATCTCAATCAAACAAATGCTAAGAATAAAGAAAACCAAAACCACAAAAATCTCTTGCATTAGACTCCTCAGGAGACAAAAGAAAGCATGTGCTCCTACACATGAGGTTGCCATCCATAAATCATTTCTCTAATCTTCTCTTTCGTGTCTTCCAACATCACTCTGGAACAACTGCCATGAGTTCAAATCTATTTTTCGTTCATTTTTATTTTTCTTATTGTATCTTCTCCTTCTTACATATTTTTCATCTACAAGCCTCCAAAACTCCATCTCACATCTATATATATCATTTTCATTTTCTTTGTTTAAACTCTTCCCTTCAATAATTTCATGCAAAGTTTCAAAAGCATTATTACTAAAATCGTCAAAATCAACTTGCTTATCATTTACGTGGCATGTGCGCTCCTCAAACTTCTTCCAAGCTACTTTTGAATGAATTTCAATCTTTTTTCCCATTGATATTTCATCAATCAATACTTGTGTTTCCTCATCTTCATGTACATCATCTATTTTTTCCTTCTCAAAGTTTCTTGCATCCTCTTGACCAACATTCTCCTTTCCATCTTCCATTTTCTTCTTCTTTACCATTTCTTCAGGCTCTACTTCCATGTCATCTTCATGATGTGGCAAGGCTTCTTGTTCTTTTAAGACATCCATCTTTTTCTCTTTACATTTTTTTACAATCATCTACACAAGCCACTTCAACTTCTTTTTCATGGGATAATACCAATCATACTCTTGGCTTCTTTCCTCGATTCATTTCCTACACTTCTCTAAATCTCTTCTCAACTCAGCCATTTCTTTGTCCCACTCCAGCTTCTACTTCTTCACATTCTTTTTCATTTCACTAAGACTTTCTTTTATGGTATGTTGTTGCATCTTTTATTCTCTTTTCCACTTTGTGATACCTTACCTAGGGCTTCTCTCTTTTTCCTTTGCCCAGTCTTTTAGTACCCATATTCTTATTAACCTATCAAACTTTAACACACATACTTGTCAAATTCCTACAAGCATAACCGTATTCTACTTCCCAGACCTTTTAGGCTCTCCCAGATCTTTCTCGCTATGATACCAAAATGATGACAAAGATTTCTTAGTAAAAACCAAAAACTACATTTGTTTGTCTTATCTAGTCTTCAACTCCTTCTACAGGAAAGCACACCATTTCTTTTTCACAATAAATTGTTGTTGTATTTAACACCAAGATCATTAAAGAGCTGATTAAACTCATTTTCAATGATCATTTGGAGTTCCAGTGCCTCCACAGCATTACACAGTGTTAACAAGGATTTTTGCATAGGAAAAAAATTGCTATAACCATCACCATGTTGTAATGGTAAACAAAATATTTACAATCATCTAACTCCTTCAATGATAATGTTAACACAACAACAAAGACAAGAACTCAGCACAATCCAAATACAACAATGAAGAGGGTTTTATTTTTTTAACAATTTGGAATTGAACTCTTCAGTAATTCTTCATTCTCCTATATCTACCAATTTTCCCATGCCAAACTTCAACTTCCATCTACTGGCCAAATCTCATGCTCAAATTTGGTATTCTTACTTTTTTTGTTTTCCTGTTGCCCTCTACTCTCACACGTTGAAATCTGATTTCTCTCTTTTGTTTGTTGTTGTGTATACTTTAACCCAATGCCTATGTCTCCAGTGCTAAAATATTCATGTCCTTATTGCTTATTCCAACCTCTAATTACTCTCCCATATTCCCAAAACTATTCTTGATAATTGATTTTTTTGTAGTTGTTGATTGCCACATGGTAACCTGTTGTCCTTAATTAAAGATTTTAACTATTTCTTTCTCTAACTTCCTGGAGTTTTCTTTAGCATTATGAGATTCATATATTTAAATCTCCCTTTGGCTACAAGTATGATAGGTTTATAAAAATATAGCATGTATACTTCCTTTTCTCCACGTGGGTAATAGTTGCAAAACATTACCAACACAAGCCAAAAATCTCAATCAAACAAATGTTAAGTATAAAGAAAACCAAAACCACAAAAATCTCCTTCGTTACTACTCATATAGGCCATATTTATTACACTTATCATAATCAAACATTCATTCTCTATACATATCTTACCACTTTATGTCACCCATGGTCATTTTTTATCATGTGTACATAGATCTAGTGCCTATATTTTAAAATTTAAAGTCAAATTCACCTAACTCCTACTTAATTAACTAGCTCTTATGAGTCAATTAAACACATATTTGTATGATTAATTATTATGTAGTTGTATTTAAAGGTATTTAATTTTATTCATTTATCGTCAATTAGACATCAAAAAATTAATTTAATAAGGAGCAAGTTAGGAACGCTTCTGGATTGAGTACACTAAAAAGAATTGAGATTTTCATTGCAACACTTTGTTTTCATTTAAGAAGGACAATGCTAGGAGAAATTCCATCAATGCACTAAAATGATTCTAGGTTTATAATACACCACTCCAATGCATCTACATGTTTAGATATTGTTGTTTTAAATCATTAGCACAATTATAAATACAATACTTTTAAGAAGGTTGGCCTACGAGAACTTGTCATTTGGTGATTCAACATCCCTCTAAAATTATTTCTAATTTATTTACTATCAATTTAGATAGAAAAATAAATATGTACAATCCCAAAAAATTAAGAAGTAAAAATGTACATCCAATAAGATAAGATCCCAACATTAGAGGACATATCCACAAACATGGAATTGAGTTATATGCATAGGCTTGACCCAAGATAGAACACTTATCTTGCATAGAATTAAAGGTGATATAAAGACAAAGTAGTAATATTCCTAATCCTAGGATAGTCTAGAACCCAAAATTACTTTGGATTTTTTCCACATTGAACCTAGAGCTAAGAACATTTATATGTACTTTGTATTTACTTTCCTAAATTATTTAATGTATAATTACTTTTTCCAATAATTTTCATTGAATTAATCTAGGTTAATTTATGCTTGAATATATTTACATCGTGTTTTATTAGCCTAGATTAAACTTAGGGGAAGGTTATTTTCCTTTATATATTTTTACGAGCTCACTCTAGCCAAATTTAGGGCTTTTAAACTTGCCATTTTCTTATTTTTATATCTTATTCATATTGGACATTCCTTTCACTCATGTGCTTCATTTATACTATTATAAATAAGGTTTCAATGCTTATCTCCTATATTCTACCAATCCTACCCACCCTTGTGTTTGTTTTTTTTACATTTAACATCCATTTCAAAACTAATTTATGACTATTTTTTGTTATGTATTAGATGTTACAAAATTTACTACTTTTGTTACCTAGATTTTGAGCTTATATTGTATAGTGTTGTGAAACCTATACTTCTCATCCTTGGATAGGCTCTTATATTAACTTCAAGGATTCTCATGGCCCTATATCATTGGCATCTATTAATGATTCCCTTAATGATCATGACATATTTATACACTTTCCAATCTATGATCCACTTCTAGACAGACTTTAATGGACTTTTATCATAAAAAGGTATCACATTATCCATCAAACCATTACATCATTGAAACAATTTCCCCTTTCTTAATTAATAGATTTGATCATCATTTTTCTCTTCTCTATTTGATAATCTTACTACACTCTTGCACTTTCCTCATACATTGCATACTCATATAGAGAGTGATAAGAGTGTGCTTGATTATAATTATCTTCAAGCACATTTCCTTCATATGACTTCATAATACATCTATTATGGAGGATACGCATGACATAATAAATTCTATTGTTATGAATGGTACGCCATCTGATGATGGTATATCTTATGACATTGTTGAGTCATTTGATTATACTCTTTCTCTAGGTCATGATGATCCTAATATCCATATGGATTACTCTTCTCCATGACTTGCATCTCCCACTAAGCCTAATTACATTCCCATTTTCTATGCATCAATCATACCTCAAACTTATTCAACAAATAGGCATAAAAATATGGGGTATAATACTCATGATTGATCTAATAATACCCCTATGAAAATAGATCTCTTTAGGATTTGGTTTGTTCCTAAGAAATAGATAAGAACATATTAAAGGAAATTCTAGTGCATACAATTAATTCATTAGATATATCTCTTAAAGAGTTAGCTTTACCATTGTAACCAATACTTCAAGTAATAGTGCAAATCTCATTAATACTCCATGATTTACCAAGTCTCTACATGTTTTTAATGAATATAGGTCATTGTACATTATGGTTATGTTAGGTGCATTAGAATTGAAAGAGTCCTAATAGACAATGGACCTCTAATTAAATATTTATCGAAAACATGTTCTACATGTGATCCAGGTTAGCTACTCTAATCTTTCAAAATAAGGAAACTATAAATGGTTCAGCAATTTCATACATGAATCCCCTAGTTACATTACTTTGCTTATCACTTTTAGTCCTATTACACTAAATGCCACTTTCCATATGATGCTAAGAGCATTAGTAAATAATATTATTTTACAGAGTTTAAGAATCTATGTAATTGATGTTTTTCCATCTATATTTCATTATAAACTCAAGGGTATCCCTCAAAATAAGTAATATGTAGTGAAAAATAATGACAATACACATTTTTTTCCAAGTTAATACAAAAAAAAATTGATATCTCCAATAGGATTTACCATGCTTAAGCGGTGTGCCTATAAATATTCACCCATACATCACACCAATTTGGAAGATTATTAGAGCTCCCTAGATTTTGGAATTCTTAAGTCTTATGAAAGATAAACCAAGATTCTTCACCATTTATTTAAGATTTGTATTTGCATGATGAATTTCCTTTGTATTCTCATATGGATACTCATTCTAGTGAATTTCATATTTCTTATAGATCCAAAACTAGTTTTCTTTCAAAATTGATTATCCTCATCCAAACTAGCTAGTTACTATGGCGAATGGTATTATATTTTACAAAATCTTGGATATGTTAGAAAAGTATTAGGTTTGAATGAAGAAGGAATTAATAAACCTATTAAGGTTTTTAATATTAATGACACTAAGGAATAGGTTAGGATTATACATATTTCATAACAATATTGATATACCATTGGTTTTCCTAACTTTCTCTAATCCATATTTTAGCTCTGGATACATTATCTCGCTTAGATAACTTTGTAAATAATAAATCACTAGCTAAATATTTAGGATTATATGATTAATTGCCTAGATTTCGTCATGATTTAGGCTTCCCATATTTTTTGAGTTAATTATTAATTTAGGGAAGATTCTTATTTGTTCAATGATTCTTAAAATTATCTTCCCACCCAACTCTTCATATACGATTGTAACACATGTAAAATTGGTAGTGCAATCAATATTGAGATGGACCAAAATGTTAAAAAATAGAGGGATCTTAAAATGGTATGTTTCCTAAATAGGAATGAATAATATAATATGAATACATTAATTACATTTTTTGAGGTGAGTTTCCTAAATAGGAATTAACTTGATGTAATATGAATACATTAGTTATGCAATATGAAAACAAACACTTTCTGAGGTGAGTACATGCCCATCATTCAACACATCAATAGTAAGATTATCATCTTGCATGTCAATTGTATGATTTTCCAACCTATTTGCCAATATATATATATATATATATATATACCTAGTATATCTTTATATATATATATATATATATATATATATGTATATATATATATATATATATATATAATTTTATATGTATGATATGAGATGTATGCATGTATGATGCATATCTGTATGTAATAATATATATATGTATAATAATATTATATTAAATATAATGTATGCATATATGCATATGTATGCATTATTTATGTATGTACATATATATACATATATATGTATGTATATATGTATATATGCATGTATATATGTATATATACATATATATACATATATATGTATAAATATATATATTATATATGTGTAATTATTTTTTAATATAATTGTATATTTTTATTTAAAAATTAATTAAATGTATTTGTATGTGAATGTGTGAGTCTTAAACAAATTAATTCATTTATGTATATAATAAATAAATTTAAAAAATTATATAGCTTAATGTAATACATAGCTAAATATATGTATATAGCTTAATGCAATACACAATTAAACATGTGTATATATATATATATATTTGTATGAGTGATATATATTAAATAGAACTAAATAAAAGAGAGTTGATGATGGTAATAAATAGTTGTTAAAGAATATAATTTACAATGACTAATTGACTTTGTTTTTTATTAGATAAGTTGGGAAAAGGGTCTTAGTCTCTTACAAAATTAAGTTAGCTTTTTTCAAGGGTCTTAACCCTTTACGAAACTACCAACTGAACTCATCCAACCCCTAAGCATAGCTATATTTAAGCTTCAAAAAAATAAAAACAAAGAAACAAAAATGAAAGGAAAAATGAGGGGCAAAGTCCTTTTACAAAGATATTGGAAACCATAAACAAACAAACAACATAGCTAGAAAATTGCATAACTAGACCTAGATAAATATGCACCCTTAATCTAGGTATGATACTATGACACATGATGTGAAAGACCTTTCTTCATTTGTTGAACAAAAATCCGAGTAAATGTGTTATCCTCACCACCATATAAAGGAGAGCGGGGAGGAGAACTCATCTCCTTAGCACCAGAAGGAGACAAACCATGAGAGGGGAGCCAAACCAGATATGTAGACTACTAGGTAGAAATCATGCAAGTCATAGGAGGCTCACCATGATAAACATGATATTTTATGTTAACCATCTCAATCGACAACCCTCTCTTTATGATGCTCTCCCTCCTCAAATAGGAGGGGAAAACTAAACCTATCCTACATCCACCTCACTCATCAACATGACCTAGTTAGTCCATCCACTTTATAACCACATAATTACTAAAATCAACAAAAATCAAATTGATAATCACTTCATCATAATTGATGATGTATTAAAGATCACACATATTTCATTCCTCATTTAAAAACTAATATTTATTTTTCACATACACATGAATACATATCAAAATAATCATATCACAAAAAATTGTATAGATATTCCAACATATCAAAAGAAAAATCGTTTCTTTAAAAACACCATATAAGTGATTGAAATATAACATACTTTAATTGTTCAAAAATAGGGTGTAACAAATGCTTTTAGTAAATCACACAATTATATAATTCAAGAGATATTATGGCACATCGTATAAATTATTATAGTTGCATTTAGCAACTTCTATGACACTAAATGAGACTTAAAATTTCCAAAATTTGAACTACAAGTGACAACTTGCCACTCCAAGTGGGACATCCCAAATATGTGGGTGCATAATAAATAATATAGAAAATCATTAATAAATTTGAGTAGTGGGATTGCAAGGTGTATGACACCTATCCTAACAATCATGCTAAATAGCCGCCACTTGTAGTAGAGTTGGTTGGGGCTTTGGGTTTGCATTCCTCAAGGTCATAGGTTCGACTCCACTTTGTAGTGGGAAAAGGCAAGGGTCAGTTATATTATGTGCCAATTCCTGCTCTGCTGACCCAGGTTATAGGAATGGACTTTGCCCCTAACCTCCTTGGCCCACATGGGTAGCAAAGTTAGCTTGGGTAGTGGGTTTTCTCCCCACTGGTCTTGGGTTTGACTCTCTCCGGAGTTTAAGAGGTGGGACTTCTTGCGGGCGGGGGATCTCACCCACAGGGGACTAGTCTCACCCTAGCTTACCCCAGGTACCCAAGGTATGGGATGTTGGGCCGCTGGGCTGGGTCGTAGGGACACCCTTGTTATAAAGAAAAAAACAATCATGCTAAATATTTTTAATGTTGAAATAATGTGAAATAAAGAAAATTCCCCGCTTCAATTATTTTTTAAGTTTTAAATTATGCATCTAAGGGTGTATTAAATTTCATTTGACCATCTGAACATTTTAAGGCCACTCTTGAATGAGCATATATGTCTCTATGTGGATGATTATTAAACAATAATTCTTTAGTACACCCATTGAATGAAAACCTTGGATCAACCATTATTCCATTAATGCATTTATATTGAATGACTTATTTCATGTATAGGGGCCCATGGTAACTAATTTATGTTTGATTTCATCATGAGAATATATAATTGTTGGAGAAGATTGTGAACAGGATTCATCTTCAATAAAATTAACACAATCTTCATAAGAATATGATGGACATGTTAAGGGTTCCTATATTTGTTCTTTCTCCTCAATAATTTTAATGTTATTGGCATGATTGTGTTGTGGGAATGGGTTGGTATAAATGTGAATATTTTGATTTGGAGGAGCATGACTTATTTTCTTGCCATTGACTCGCTCAACATGTATTATATTATTATCAATCATATGTTAGTTTTTATGTTTCAATGAAAGGAAACTTTCAATAACATCATAATTAACCTTATAATAATCTCTTGATAAGCATGTGCATCAAAGACCTTACAAATATATCAATATGTATCTAATGGTTTAGTTGGTGGTAAGAGACAATACAAGCCCCTAATTTTTTTGTAGTAAAACATCGAGGGGATAATACATAAACTTGCAAAACATTATTGCACTTGTGGCTTCATAGTAATTTTTAGTGTAGATTTAGAGTCATTATTCACCTAGTTAGCTAGTCACACCTTTTTAGGATTGACTTATTCATGCACTTATAGCTTAAATTTACTTAGGTTTCTTATGCTTTTGTATCACTTCATAGTATTTTTTCCTCATCATTTGAGACACCTATTGCATGTATATGTGACACTTGCTCACATACTTGTCAAGTGAGCTCACAAGTGTTCCATCTTTGGAGGGTTAGTTAGTTGTTTATTCTTACATTCCTACCTCATCTATCTTGCCTATATATGCAAGGTTCCTCATTGTATTTACACACTCTTCATATTATATGATAGATATCATATTGTGTTCGATGTTTCATTGTAGATGGTTATCAATTCATGCGTTTTGATCTTGGAATTCTCTAATAGTAATAATATTAGAAACATCTTGAGTTTGATTTATGTGATTGGTACTGACTTTTGGCTCTTAGTTTTGAAATTTAACTTCATTGCCATTATTTAAAATAGTTTAGATTATAATTTAAAAGTATAAAATAATGAAGTGGGCATGTTGGATGAACTATATTTTAATAGATTAAATATAAGAACTTAAGTTCATAATCACATTCACTGTTATACACATAAAAATGACCATAGTGAAGATCATTTTGTCTTTAATTATTAAAAAATAATTTAATAATGTTCAAACAACATGGTAATTTCAACATTGATATATTCAAAGCCTACTAAAAAAATCTATTTAAATCATTAGAAAATTATGCCCTTTTTGAAAATATATTAGACTAATTTTTTCTATAGATATTTTAATTTATTTATTCTTATTAAAAAATATTAACTTAGTTGAAGAATCTTTGTGTATGGTTATTGCATTCAAGGACAATATCCTAAGTTATTCACAATTATCAATTCATATTTTGTAAACTATTAACATTTATTCCTTCTTGAAGATAAATTTGGACCTGTAGTTTAAGTAATTAATTATTATTTACTTAATATCTTAGGTTCTAAAAACTTCCATAATTAGATACTTAAAAAACTAAATTTATGCACTATGATTAGAAGGTCATATGATAAAATAAATGATATTAAAAATATTAATGGCACACTTTTACAAATATCCAAAAATGTGTCTATTGCCTCAATTAGAAGATGATTTATTCAAATCAACCAACATTCATTTCAACTTTTAATATCTTAACCCAAAAATAAAATGTTATCTAGATTGAGAGTCCATTAATACATGTATAATTGATAGACTTAGTCCCCTATATGTATTTATTTATCTCTATGACATCAAAGTAGGGGCATGAGATGATAGCCACCCCCACTTTAATGGGGTCAAGGAGAAGTGATCCCTTACAAGATTTGGGGATAGTAATTCTATAGTATTAGGTAAGGTCATAGGGTAACACAAATCTATACTACTAAGAGTGCATCAAATCTCATACAAACCAAAGATTTTGAATATATCTCATGTAAATGAAGAAGAGAAAAAATAGGCTTGGAAATGTTAAAAAATAATGTTAGTAGAAGAAAATTGTGCTAACATGGAAGATGTGCTTGAAAATTTCTACCAATGAAGATGGTTGAAGACAATTGAAACACAGGGAAATTCCCACAATCTATTTCCTCTCTAATATGATGGTTTTAATTTCTTTTTAGGAAGGAACAAGCACAAACCATTTAAAATGTTTATCCAACCTAAAAATTATTTTGCATCATAGATTATTTATTGATTAATTAATATATTAGATTATTTATGTTTACATTGATGCCAAGCCTATCACAAATTTGAATATATCAACCATTGACCAATAAATAATTTAACAGTCCAAAAGAAATTATGGGTTGGGTAGACATTTTAAGTGGCATGTGCTTAGTTCTAAGAAAATAGAATTGTTATATTAGAGAGGAAATAATTGGTGGTAAATGAGATTGATTTATTTATATTTTTAGAGAGGAAAATACTCTTAAATATTAAGTAATGTAAGTAAATTTATTTTGATATGAATAGTTTTTCACAAAATTTATTTAAAAATTTAAGATCAATAAGTAATCTTTTTATTAATCAAATACACTTACAACCCTTACATGAATCATCATATTTTTTTTTAACACATGGGTGGTATTGCCACTCATGCATCCTCTTGTAATATTAGCATTAGAAAACTATTAGAAGCATGATATTAAATGAGCTATATGTTGTAATGCCCCGTCATAATAACCTAAGGAATGTTGCAATTGTGTATAAAAGTGTAATAATTTTTTTTTTAAAAGTATAATTATTAAGTTAATTAGTTGCATACATTCGTTAAGTTACGCGACGTTACACTACTTTGAGTTTCCATAGACGACTTTAGTATTTCGCATTGCACATATTAATTAACATTAGCATAAAGATAAACATTGCATATCATTTGAAACTCCATTCAAGATAACATAAAGTACAAATTTGTTTCCTTACATTGCATTTGATAAAATTTACAATACTCATCCATCTGATGAGGTAGTTCAATAATAATTACAATTACAAGTGTTCACCTCATATACAATTGAGGGATTTTTTCAAATACAAGATTTACAAATTACAATGAAGAAGTACACATAAGTTTCCAAGTGCGAGTTTTCCATCCATGAAGCTCTCGATGCCATGATCACAAACTGGGGACCCAACAGAGTAAGGTGCATGTTCCACCCAACCATGTGGTACCCGTAGGTCCACCCTCCATGCTAGGAGATAGTAATATGGTTACCTAGACATAATCTACTAACCCTAGACACTAGTACACACTAACTAATGGTTACATTGCTTCCAGATTTTAGACAATTGAATGTACTACATACACAAGGTCAACTGTTATTTTAGGTGGAGTGTCATCACAACATTGCAAAGGTTACCCTGGTGTTTCTTCCTAGGTTTTGGCCCCCAATCTTGGGTTACCCTAGTAACCTCTTACGAAACTCGGCCCCATTGCTAATCATTACAGAATCGAATGTCTTTTAAAGGAACAAGACACCGATTTTCCATTCCAGGCCTTCTCATCTTATACTCAAGACTGAAGTAGCTCAAGAGTCATAAGCGAGGCATAATCATTTTGTTAAGAGTTTTAATCTAGCTACTGTGTTATTTAATTATCATTGACTTACTAACTCTTTGCAAGTTACCCTGACACCACTTTGTGTGTCGGCCCTTACAAAAAGCCACTCCCCTAAACATAACAAAGGAATCTAAGTTCATTATCTAGGGTAGACAAAGTGCACAAATTCAACATATAATAGGTCAAATATACCTCAATGAACATCACAATTTGTTCACAAAATCAGGTGCACTACCCTAATTTGTTCAATCATATGGATCCAAAATCAAATTTGCTCCCTTAAAAGATTGCAATTGGAAGACTTAAAATCACATAAAGATAAATTTCCCCCTTTTACCCAATAAAAATTTAAAACAACATAAAACGATTATACGTCTACCATTGGGATATATTAAATCCAGTCAAACAATTAAAAGAGAGAAAGTATCTTTCTTTTTAACTTAACATCAATTCTCAAAACATTTAATAATTATGCTCATTGAAAACATTATATGCATAACTATCTATACACAAATAAATTCTTATTTCTCATTTTTCTAAAATAATTTTTTCCACATTAATATTTTGATGAAATATTCTCAACATTAAATATATATATACATAATACATATATATATATATATATACATATATATTTATACATATACATATATATAATATATATACAATATATATATATGCATACATATTCTATATATAAATATATATAAATATTTAAAAATAACATTGAAACCCTACATCGGATTTTTCCGAACATTATATTTTATTTAAAAATAAAATAACAAATGTAGGTATCAAATGACTATGTTATAATAGTCGCGGGCTGCTCTTAACAGTCCACAGCCCTCCCGTATGGGAAGGCGACTATGTGGCAGCCGCACGCTGCCTGTGAGGGCAGCGCCGGCTGCCTCCACAGCCGTCACCCCATATGGGGGCGGCTATGGGGAAAGCCCCGCGGCCCCAACATATGCCCATTTAAATTTTAATATGCTATACATAAAATAAAACGAAACTCTTTTGTTTAAAAGAAATGAAACCCTGCGATTCATTGACAATAATAATCTCCATTAAAAAATATATAAACAAAACTTCAATCTCATGATTTCATCCATACGGCGACGACTTTAATAAAATAAGTATTCATATAATTCAAAATATACATTACTTTCACAATACAATTTATATATGAAAATCAATATATATATATGTGTAAATATGTAAATATATACAAATATATATATTTTCAAATTCATTTGGGAATTTACAGTAGGGAAATTAAATAAACTCTACAGGGTTTTCAAAAGGGAAATTGGGGAAATCAACAAATTTCTTTCGGGTACAGAGTATTTCATTCAAAATTTATTTCTACAGAGAAATAATTCTATAGAGATTTAAGGGAAATCTACAAATTCTTCAAAAAAAAATACAGTATTTAATTTCCCGAGAATTACAAAGATTTTTAATATAATTGGAACTTTCTTTTCTCAGACAATCTTTTTCAAATACAACAAAATAAAATTCACAAGAAAAATACCTGTGTTCCCTTGCTTCTGAAAACTAACTGGTGATGAGAACCTTTGTTGCCTCTATTGCCTGTAGCTTCCAAATCCTTCCCGAGAACCAAAGCCCAAATAGCAACTAGAGATTTCCACAAATATGCAACAAAATACCAAAAAGCACATATAGAGAATTTTTACAGAGCACAAAATATTTTCCCGTGAAGAAAATTGAATAACCCCCTGTGTTTTTTTCCCCAGATCCAAATTATCCTCCGTGAACAAATTTCCTCAACAATAATCAATAAATGCACTGACACACATGTCGAGAAGTGCAAAATATCTTTTAACCACTTCTCAGCAATCTTGTCTTTCCAAGATTTTGCATGATTTAATTCATTTATTTAAATTTAAAAATCAAATTTCAAATTGCATGCATTTAATTTATTTAATTTAAATTTACAATTTCCAAATACAAAAATTTATTTAATAACCAAAAATACCATTTCCACAAATTATTTAATTAAATATTGAATCCATTCACACACAGTTTTAAAACAATTTAATTTAATTTATTTATTTATTTAATTAAATAAATTTAATCTTTTAAGATCAAACTATTTAACCAAACAAGCTAATTAATTAATTAAATAACAAGCAACTAATTTCTTCAACATTTAAAAATTAATTTAAATAACAATAAATAAAACATAATTAACTATTATTTAAATTGACATTTTCCTTTCAAGCAATTAAACCAAATAGAAAAATACAAAACAATCCTATGACTCTGAACTAAAACAGACGATGTACTACGACCGGGTTATAGACTAGACTAGGATAAACCAAACTACTACCTCCCGATCAACATATCCGTTGAGTCTTGACACGCTTAGACCTGAGTACCCAGGTGGAGTCGGTGTCATGTACCTACAATTCCTGCAACCAAGCAATAACATGCATATGTATATATATAAACCATTGAACAGACACACCGTGCAGAGAAAATCACGGATATCACAGGGCACTTGCAAGCGAGTGATGCGATTTCGTTCTCCACACCAATACACGTCACATCAGACTGACGAAATAAATAACTGTTAGTCCATCATAAACATGTACATAGCAATAATCAATTGAAAATAAACATCTACACTATCTCAAAGCATGTCTAAAATCAGTAATCACCATATAATGTATCATCATGTCACAGAATAAATCCACTATCGCTCAAAACCAGCGATAAAAATATCCAAACAAAGTATCATAGTCTAACAGTGTGAAAACGTATCAGCAGAAAACATAAGCATAAATGGAGGGGTACTACATATGTAGCTTGATTTGTCTTCATGTAACCTTCACAAATCATATTTTTCTTAACAAAATTATGCAATGATCACTTGAATGTAGATTAAACTAATGTAATGGAAAATGATATCTAGAATTAAGTTATTTCCTTATTATTGATAAAATCAATATAAGGGAAAATGATATTTGTGATTGTTATGTTCTAATAGTGCATCATAAATACCTTTCCCAAGTTAGATAATTAAATAGACAAATGCTAGCATGACTATGTTTAGGCTATACCTATCACAAATTGTAAACAAAATTTACATTTCTTATTCATGCACATAAATAAAATAGTATTATTAAATAAACTCTACACTTAAATTGTAGACATTTTAAGTGGCATGTGCTTAGTTCTAAGAAAATAGAATTGTTATATTAGAGAGGAAATAATTGGTGGTAAATGAGATTGATTTATTTATATTTTTAGAGAGGAAAATACTCTTAAATATTAAGTAATGTAAGTAAATTTATTTTGATATGAATAGTTTTTCACAAAATTTATTTAAAAATTTAAGATCAATAAGTAATCTTTTTATTAATTAAATACACTTACAACCCTTACATGAATCATCATAATTTATTTTTTAACACATGGGTGGTAGTGCCACTCATGCATCCTCTTGTAATATTAGCATTAGAAAACTATTAGAAGCATGATATTAAACGAGCTATATGTAGCTTGATTTTTCTTCATGTAACCTTCACAAATCATATTTTTCTTAACAAAATTATGCAATGATCACTTGAATGTAGATTAAACTAATGTAACGGAAAATGATATCTAGAATTAAGTTATGTCATTATTGATAAAATCAATATAAGGGAAAATGATATTTGTGATTGTTATGTTCTAATAGTGCATCATAAATACCTTTCCCAAGTTAGATAATTAAATAGACAAATGCTAGCATGACTATGTTTAGGCTATACCTATCACAAATTGTAAACAAAATTTACATTTCTTATTCATGCACATAAATAAAATAGTATTATTAAATAAACTCTACACTACATGCCTTATGTGTAATCATCAAATTTGAAGCCCAACATGTCTCCACTATTAGAGGCCATGAAAAACAAAGAGGATGAAGGAGAATAAAAGTGTTGTGCATGTTAGAACACAAGGCTATCAAGTCATGTTTATGGTCTTGTTTTTTCTTTAGGACTCAATCTAAATTAGAGGGCCACAATATAGTTGTTCAAAATTTAATTATCTACATGAATTCTAAGTGGTGAATCAAACCATATTTCAATTTGACAACAAATATGACCCCAAATCAAAGGAGAATTCAATAGTAATATAATAGTAATATCGATATGACCTTAAAACAACCAAAAATTTAATAGTAATGATGATATAGTCTCAAAATTAAAAAAATAATTTAATAGTAGTGGTGATATATGTTAGAGTAATCATATATTAAAGCTAATAATTAATTAATTTTTAATTAATTATTAAGCTAATTTATTCTCGTGCAATTAAGCTAAACTTAGGAGTGCTTTTATTCTTTTATTAGTTGAGTTATTATTAGGTCATTCCATCTCATTACATGAGATGTTGACACTTATCATGATCTAATCCATTTCTCATTTAGGGTTTTCTCTTATAAGTACTCAACCCTCATTGTATTATCTCTTGAGATTCATGGAAGCTTTTCATTATGTAACTTTTTTGAGTTGAGGATATTGCATATTATTGTTTGTAGCTCTCTTGTATGGAAGGTGTTTTTGTTCATTGCTTGATCCTGCGTCTTGTAGTTTTCCACAATTCTTACAATATAACCCCAAAATATAAAAGAACTTAATAGTAATGGTGATATGTCCTCCAAAGAAAGCAACATTTAATAGTGATGAAAATTATGATTTCAAGTTGTAACATCTATTATAAATTTAAGGTGATTAAGTACCAATCACACATCATTTACTACAGTGAAATGATTCAATTTAAAAGCTTAATTAAATCATGGTGGGGTGATTTAATAGACATTAGACTAAATTTTGGTAATATTATGATGATTTAGTGTTCCTTATAGTTTGCCCTATTCAACAATAAATGAGGCCCCAATTTGAACTATTCACCACTAAAATAACTTATGATGAACAAGCCTTGTAATTCATTATCATATGGCTAATAGTTTATTTTAACAATCAATGTTTGAAATCAAAAAACATAATCACTAGCATATTCATTGCTTCCTTGTTTACACTATAATAGTTCAAATAATTTTTCTTTACTTGACTAATACTCACTTATAAATGGTGAAAAACACATTATTTAGCTCAACATAAAAGCGTATTCAACCATGTGAAAGTGACACTTTTTTGTCAAGTTATGCTCTTTTAGTGTGTGGGGAATTTTTTTCCAATAAGATCATTATATAAAAAATCCAAACATGTCACATTGAAATCAATAATCTAGATCATGGGATCACCTTTACCATTATACATTTCAAAACAATGCCCTAAAAAACCCATTGGAAAAGGTTATATGATGCCAAATACTAATTCATGTGATAAATCCTTCTTGGAGCTAAATGGTTGATATTTTAGTTGATTCTTGACTTCACTAAATTTTATTATGATGCTTTATAGTTGGAGGGTTGGGAAAGAAACAATGATGGGATGGAGATTTGAGTGGTGATGGGTTGGGTCTATGAAGATTAGGATCATATGGTGAAGGAGGTTATGATAGTTTAATCTTAGGTGTTATAATGTGATGGGTGATGGAACTTGCAAAAAACATCTGTTCCATTGCAAACCTTTGTCACATTTCGACGTAGGACTGATATATGAGGGTTTAGGATTCATTTTTCATAAACGCTTGTAATGTTTTATTTTGTTGTTGACTCCCTATTTCCCGTTGCTAGTCATTTTAAAAATTCTTGTCTCTATCATTATCGTTTGGTAACCGGTTCCCCAATCCTAAGTCTAGGAAACTTAAATTTTATAAGGTTAAGTTAAAGACCTGTTTGTCCTTTACATCCTTTGAATTATAATGGCTTAGGCATTTTTGATTCCTTTCTATCGTATCATCCTAGAGGCTCCCCTCCATTGAAACAACTTATGAGCATGAGCCTAAAGGTTTTCACTTAAGTTATGTTGGCCTTTTATCTTTATCACTCATCGTTGATTACTTTTAAGATGTATGTTCTAAATCCGCAATGAGCGATGAGGTAGTATCTCTTTGATATCGCTCATCGCTAATAGTTGTTGGAACTTTTAAATTAAATGTGCGATGTGCGATGTTCTTTGTATTATTGAGGGATCGCTTAAATCGCTAATGGTTTCTGACCCCTCAATATTGTAATAGTGATAAGCGATGTCCTCTGGCCTTATGATCTTATTTACATCACCTATCACGGATATGTTATAAAAATTATGTAATTTTTTTATTAGCGATGAGTGATGGATGGATTTCCTTTGCATCGTGTATCATAGATTTGTTTTAAGTGTCAAGTTCTACATTAGCGATACGCGACATGTAATGGCACTATGATGATCTCTCATCGTTGATTGCTTGCAAACCATATGAGGAGAATTAGCGATGAGTGATGGCCTGATATTTTTATCGTTCATCGTTGATCCATTCCAAAGCCTTCAATTTTGATTAGCAATGAGCAATAGATTTCCTTATTTTAAAAGTTTCTTTCACTAATCTGAGTAAATCTTATCTGCAATGCCTTTTGTGCCATTGATTTTCATGTAGGTGTACATCTCTAAATTTGATGCCTTCACTATATTTCATGTCATTGGTAGGAGACTAGATGCAAGGTTGGATTAGTGAGGAGTGATGGAAATAAACATGATCAAAGGATAGGCCACAGATTTAAAGGGTCAAGATTTAATCACATAAAACACTTATGTTGTTGATGGAGTTGGCCAGGAATGAAATATATCAGCGATAAGCGACAACTACTGCATGAAGAGGCAATGTGGCAGAATCTTAAGGACTTCACATAAAGCAAAGAGGAAGGTGGCAAGATGAATTGATAACCATTGACATGGTTTTTAAGTTGAATTATCAATGATCAGGGTTTAAACCTGAATGGATAATTGTTAGTTTACTCATGCGAAATTACTATCAAGTATTAATGGTGGCATGCCTCTCTCTTGGCCATAACAGAAAGTAGATACCTAGTTGATCGTGCACTCAAACTCATTGGCTAGCGGAAGGGATACCAGAAGCTAAAGAAATTGTGTGGCAAGCTCTAGAAACTACCAGTAACAATAGTTGCATAGCATTCACCCAGGTAAGAAAAATTGTATCTCCTTCTAGTTGAAGTATTGAGGTGAATACCTTAGAGATCTTATAAGAAATTGGGGGAATTGTCTATTTGTTCACTACTGATAGCTTCAATTTGGTGATTAAGAACTAGATAAATTTTGAGGAAAAGTGTTATGTTCAATAGTAGTGCTTTGTCCTCTCATAATTGTGAAGGGTTTCTTTTGACTATAAGAAATTGTAAACCCTAGCTCCATTGCATTGCAAACATGAGTGACCCAAAGCCTAGTGAATCTAGTGTTAGACCAGAGAGGAGACCAAAATAGAAGAGGGTTAAACGACTTAAAATCAAGGATATTTTAGCTAAGGTTAAGTCTAAGCCATTAGTAGTGTCCAACCCTTCACCAAGTACTCCTGCAACGTCCACTAGGTCCAGAAGTGCAAAGAAAGAAACGGAAAAGTTTATGCAAGAAGCCTTTGGAGACGTAAAAGAAGGAGGGTCACGAATTGGTAAAAGACCCACAGGTCAAGTTGTCGTGACCACTGGGTCAATCGATAGTGCTAGTGAAATTAGTGAAAATCCCCAACCTCATATCAGATGGCAATTTTTCAGGTATACTTTCAATAGGCGACATTCTAGCAATCCCGCATGTTATTTATGGGCGCTGAACCTTGGAAAGATGGTGGTCCCGAATGTGTTTGTAGAAGTCCCTACTGACAGGACAATCAGAAGTGAAAATGGTGATATAATTTTGGAGGTAACAAAGGATAAGATGATAGATGTATTTGGGTTAAATCCCAATTATACTGTAAAGTTTAGGCGTGTTGAGTTGTATGTTGAGTATGAGAAGAGAGAATATGCATACAAAGAAAGACTACTTGTGCAACATAGAAGGAGCAAGGAGAAATTCACTGCTAAGGATGCTAAGCCTTTTGAGTGTGAAGAATTTGAGGATTACTTAAAAAACACTTATTATTGCTTAAATCAAGTATTGGCTCAGGACTTTGAGGTTAGGATAGCCCCTGATTTATTGGTAATGGTAGCGGATATACAAGGTCATAATCAAAACACTGGTTTTGATTATGCCAAATTTGTTGTTGAATGAATGCATGAAGATTTCCTCAATCTGAAAAAGGATGTGCCCCCTTTATGTTTCCCCCATTACTCTTTGTTAATACATATGCTCTTATGGGAGGGTGATTATGAATTGAAAAGAAAATTAAATTTGAAACTTAGGGATAGTGAAAATAATATTTTACTGATACAGATGTGTAAATATATTCTGGATCAGGATTGCTCCAATTCCAATTATATCATGTTTGCTAATATTGTAAGATATGGTATCTTAGAAACATTGGGTGTAGCACCTATATTCAGGATTTCTCCAAAGATTAGAAGTATCATGTGCCCAAAAGATATACCAAGATCAAAAGCCACACATAACTGGGCAGATTGATTTCTACATTTTGAATATACTTTGATAAGAGCCTATGGAGCTAAAGTGGCACCTCATTGTCTACCCCTGTATGTCTCAGACAGATTGGCTTTTATGGAGCTCATGTGGCAAATTAATGTCATGGATTATGAGATGTTTAGAAAGAACATAAAAGGTACTATGGTAAATCCCCAATGTGCTTTTGCTTACTTCACAGTCACTACCCATGAGGGGTATGAAAAGTTTGGCATCATGGTAAATAATCTCAGAATGCCTATTGATGAGATTAGAATTTTTGAACCAGAGGGATTTGTGGCAGGAAGAAGAAAACAAAAAAGCTTAGGTATCATACATCATGAATTCTTATACAAATATGATGTATTGAGAAATATGACAAGTGATGAGGCTATCATGACTAGGAAAAGAGAATGGAAAGCTATAATGAACATTGAGGAAAATATCATGAAAAGGAATGCCTTTTACACAAGACCATACAATGTAATTGAAAACCCCTTGGAAAGAGCCTTCACTATGTTAAAGGATTATCAGTCTAGTGAGTTTAAGGTAAAGGTAAAGGAGGCTACTAAGAAAGAAAAAGTTCTCCTAGAAGACCAACAGGAACAACAGGCTATGGATATCCTAGAATAGCCTGTAGATGTTCAAGAAGTTAGGGAGGAAAAAATGGCACAACATGTGCTAGGAAATGAGGAAGTCGAGTAGAAATTCCCTCCTCCCCATATTGAAGAAATTCATAGTTCAGATGTTCCCCCTGACAGAATTTTCAAATGGCAATATGATAGAGAAAATGATGATAATCCCAGGATTAGGGAGTGTGACAAATTTATGGCTAATAATAAATTTGTGTAGACCAAGGAATTTCAATAGTTTATGATTCAATAGTGGAGTAAGGAGATAATGGAGAGACTTGAATCAGCCTGAGCTAATGTTGAACCTTCTCATCAGGAGGAAGTTGAGAAAGCAGAGGAGGAGAAAATTAGAGCTGAAATTGCAACTATTACTCCCACTGAGGCTAGAAAAATTGTCAACAATAGTGGAATCATGTTATTACCAAGATGTACTATCACTGCTACCATAGCATATGATGCAATGAGGAGAGACCCTCAAGCTTTAATATCTAAAGATCAATTTGAGGATAAAGTGTTTGGTTCTAGATATAGTCCAAAGTTGCATACTCTTGCAATTTGGTCTATGGCACCTAATACTTGTAAACATGATGTTGCTAGACCTATTGAACAATTTATTGGTTCTTTAGTGGTCAAAAGAGCTACTGATATAACTCCTATCCAAGCAGCTGAGTTAACTTCCCATGTTGCAATGCTTAGTGTGCATACTGCACATATTTCTCAGAAAAAATATGATTCAAATGTGGTTAAGGAGTACAATAAGGCATTGGATGAGCTAAATAAGATGAAAGCCACTATTCAGGCTACTCATAAGACAATATCTTAGCCATCCTCTTCTTCATTTGATTGTCTACAAAGGATAGGGAGACCTTGGCCTTGAGAATTGATGATTTGAAAGGTAAGTTGACTACTGAGAAAGAAAATGTCAAGCAGACCAAACTTGAAATAGTCAAGGTGGCAAATGAAAATTTTGAGGATGTATTGAAGCATAGGGTGACCAAGTTGGTCCACAAGGCCAATGATGTTTGGGCCACTTATAAGAATATTCATGAGGCAAATACAAAGTATCTGCAAGTACAAGAGGCCTTCAGGAATGAATGGAATAATTGGATTACTAGGGTAAATGCTTTGAAAGAAATGATGCCCAAAATGAACGAGGACCCTGAGGCACCTACCAATATTCCTAACATTTTGCAAATCATTGACTCAATAAATGAGATAATTACTTTCCATGGAAAGTTAGGTATACAGCTCAAGAGTAAGTTGAAGATATTCAAAGAGATGGAGGAACATGGTATGCCTCAGATATTGAGTCCAAAAGGTGAATTGCATCCATTTGACACCTGCTAGAAAGAGTTGGGAGGGATGCAGCTTACAACAGCTATGATGGCCTTAACTGTAACTGACTACATCTTGTTCAATTCAAATATTGACACAAAGGTGGAAATTGAAACAAAGATGGACATATTTGTTAAAGAAGCCAAGATTTTAATTGATGTCAGATATTCTCAGTACATTACTAAGGTGCAGGATTTTTTGAATGTAAAATGGCCCAATAAGGAAGAATATAACACTTGGTTGGAGAAATACATAGAATGAATGTGTAGGGATTAGTGAATAAGACGAATAATGGACGAGAGAAGAATAATACATAGCCTGAATATAGTATAGATTAAGCTTTTGATATAACATGGTAAAATATTATTCTTTCCTCAATTTCAAATGGGTAGCACGTGGTGCTAATGTAGATAAGTGAATTTTGACCTTTTGTCTGCTTTCTTTGTCTTGCTTTATAAGTTTTACTATTTTGTTTTTTTCCATGGTTGACATTTTTTTTTAGCGCATGGAGAATATCTTGAAACTGTTGTAACAAACCAATGATGTCTTTTGAGGTGGGACCTGTTTTCTACAAAGAGTTGAGGTCAATTTTGCCTCATGTTTATTTTCTCCACCTAAAGACTCGAGCGTAACTGAAAATGGAATATTGTTGCAATGGTCCAATGAAATCTTGACATGTGTGCTTTCTGGCCTAAGGCTTATTTTTCTCCTTCATCTCTATAAGAAGGAATTTAGGGCTAGAAGCAGGAGTTAGTTGAAAATTTTGAGTTAACAGTGTGAAGCTTTCAAGACAATACGAAGCAAGTTTTAGAGTTTTTGTTCTAAGTTTCTTTTGGAGTCCATATTTATGCATGTAAATTTCATAGCAATATAGCATTTATAATACAAGGTAATATCAGTTTCATAGCTATTGTCTCTCCTTGTATGTGATCTATGAGTTATGAGTGAAAGTAATCCAGGATTTCTTTCATTTGTCTTTATCATTGCTTGGTAGATGTTTAATTTCATGTTTGCTTATTGATTCAATGAATTGATGTAAGTGCTTGGGTGAGATTAATAACTTATAATAATTGGGTGCTAGGATGGTTGTAAGTAGTAATAATCATGAACATCATAGAGAAATGTTGTAATCCAAGGTTTCTTGAGGTTATAGGTGCTTTAAATTGTTATCAGGTCACATAGATGATATTGACTTTGTGCTTGGGATAAAGGCATTGGTTCATGTAGAGTATTTGTGGTTCATTTTTGGTGTTGATTCATTAGCTACTCAATCTTTAAATCATAAACTCTCAAATGGATACTAATGTTGTTGTTTTCTGTTAAAGTTCCATCTTCTCATGCTCAATATATATGACATTGATTAATAAGTTGCCAACTTATTTGATGCATATTATTGAATGGTTTTATGAGAGATATATGTTATTGGCAATGTATTTGATTGTAATTGTGTAAAGTGTCTAAGTATACATTGTGGGATCACCCTCCCAGGTTTCATATAGCCCAAAGAGTAGGAATAGAAGTCTTGTAGCTTCTATTCATTCATTGGCCAATCCCTTTAGAAGTACTGATAATTGGAAAATGGAAAAGTCCATATGTATTTTTGGAGATCAGTTTGGTTCTTAAAAAATAATCAATAGATTGGCTACTCTGCTAGGGACTAGCTAAGTCCAAAGTCTCTAGTTCAGATCTGGTACAATTAGAGTCAGTTATTAGTTGTGATATTATTTATTGTTTGAAGAATAATTGGTTTTAAGTTTGTTGCATTGGTCCCATCATACTAAGTCTTATGCGTCAAGTATTATTTCATTCTGCCACCTTCTGTCAGGTAATGTATAAAGTCTTTTCTGAAGTAACAAGTAAAAAATCAAAGTGCAATCACTTTTCATTTCCCAATATTTTGGGTGGCGACTCTGAGTTCTCTAATACCAGTTAAATATTAGTTCTCAAAAAGAAAAATAAAAAGAAAAAGAAGAAATATTTTGCAGTATTCGACATTATGAGGAAGACCAAAAGTTATAAAAAGAAGCACCCTGAGTAGAAGGAAGAATCTGAACCTACAAAAGAAAGGAAACCTGAATGGGTCAGGAAACACTCTGAATCAAGTAAGTCTATCGATTTCCATCCCGATGTATCTCCTACTTTCAATATTGATATAAGTAGTGCTAGTATCCATGAAGAATGACATGAAGTTCAAGGGTCTAACATAGACCAAGGAAGTTTTCCAGTTGAACAATTGCTCGACAGCGAGCTAAATATTTCAAGAGAGGAAGATAGGCGGGAGTTTTGCGAAAAGAATAAGAATTTCTCTGATCCTTTAACTCCTAGACTTGGTTCTATTTTTAATGGAAATGATTTTAAGCCACGAGGTAAATCTCTTGATGAGCTAGTCCACTTTTCTCTTAAGACCCTGTTGATCAGCCCTACTTTATGCCTACCCCAAGTGAGCATGGGGATGTTCTAGAAAATGAGGAAGACATAGATAATGACATGAAAGCTATAGAAGAGGAAGAGCTAAGGCTTCAAGAACAAGAAGAAAAAATAATGAAGGAATTAAAAGAAATGGGAGATAAGATTAGAGCTAAGCAACTTGAGAGAGATGCTAGAAGGAAAAATTTGGAGAAAATGAGGGAAGATGCTACAAGACGTAAGACTCTTCAGGAAAATATTTTTAAATTTTCCTCTAAGATGACCAGTGATATTCTTGAAGCAATAGTCTTAATGGGAACCTCAGTTATTGATACCTACACAACAACTGTCTCAACTACTAGAGCCTCGGACCCTTCTGTTAATACTAAGAAGACATCATTCGTAGATCATGGGAAGAGACCTGTTGACCAACCCAAGAAAACTACATTCAATACCAATACTAATACTAATACTTCATCTACTAAAATCCCCACACATAAGGCCAAAATCAATCCAACCCCATCTACTGCATCTCCAAATCCTGAGACATTAAGGTTGCAGTTGGAGAGTGAAAAATTGTGAGAAGATTTGAAGAAATTTGAAATAAATGCTTCTAATGCAGAAATGGCTAGGAAGATTGCATTCCTTAAAATGTCCACACATACTCCAGAGGCTTCAAGCTCTGGACATACCAATAGTGAGTTTCTAAAGAAGAAGTCTGATGGGCATATTCCTAGTGGAGGTGGTGGTGGAGATCAAGGATGTGGTGGTGGAGGAAAAAATAAGAATGATAATTATTATTTTGAAGATGATGAGGGAAGTAAGAAAGGGGGAGGTGATGGTGAAAGTGGAAAGGGTAAGGATAGTAGCCACTTTGATAGCAAGAAAGATGATGAGCACAGACATGATCATAGGGATCGACATACTAGGAGGCCACTCCAAGTAGATAGATACTAGCAATTGTGTTTCACTGGAATACCTAGCTACCCTAACCCATTCCCTAAATATTTCAAGCTTGCTCTAGTCAAATTCTCTAGAAATAATGCCTTCAGTGGTGAAGACCATCTCAAAGCATTCGCTAATATTATGAATGATTTTGAGGTGGAGGCAGAAGATGTCATGATGAAGTTGTTCATGCAGTCTCTCATTGAGGATGCACAAGAGTGGTATAGAAGTTTTCCTACTGAAAGCATTAGCTCCTAGGAGGAATTCAAGAGCATTTTTAGAGAATAGTATAGTGACAAGACTGATTCAAGCTTTCTATTGAATCAATTTAATAATATTGTTAAAGGATCCAATGAATCTATTGTTGAGTTCAACACAAGGTTCCAGAAGGCTAGGAAAAGGTTTCCTTCTCATCTACAATTAAATGATCATGTGTGTTTGGTAAATTACTGCAATGCTTTTGATGAAAAAATGAGTTACCACTTGCTAGATAAGAATCCTCAGTCATTAAGGGAAGCCTTTAAAATGGCTAAGCATATTGAAAATACTAGTAGAGCAACTGGTAAAGTTGGTAGAAGAGATGATCAAAAACTCTTTAAAAGTTCAAAAAAGGAAGACAAGAGTTCAAGTGCTAAAGGGGGAACTATTGAGGACAAGCTTGATAGTTTTATGAAAACCATCAATGATAAGATTGTGAAACAAGAGAAGGTTTGGCCTAAAAACTATCAAAGGAATGAAAGACCCCCTAGATTGCAAGACCGCCCATATAATACCAATTGGTATAATGGGAAGCCTGTCCTAAATAATCACAGAAACATGCCCAAAATAAAGTTCCTCCAGACCCACTGCAAAAGAATTCAGGGAATTTTGTTGAGGATACTCCTTGGTGTATGACTTGCCAAATGCCACATTCCTCGCAGCAATGTGTAGTAGCATAGATGGTTAAAGTAGAGGATGACATACCAGAGGACTATGATTAGCAAGATCAAGAGGATGGTGATGTACTTATGATTATGGGAGATTTTGATGTTGCCTACAGTGAATGCTCTTTTGATGAAGGTTCTTATGAAATGGATGTAGATAATCAAAGGCAAATTGCTAATGCATATCATTAGCAAGTTCTTTCTGATGAGGATTCCAATAGTGATGTTGAGGCTTACAATTTGGAGGCAATTGAAGATGGTGTTTCATTGAGAAGACCCTCGAAAGAGGAAATTGCAAAATATACTGCAGTCTTAGCTGCCCAAGCCAGAAGTTCCTATCATTTGAGGAATAGAACCGTTGGAGGTGAACAAGGTAGTCCCATTGGTATATTCATCAAGGAAAAAAACACCAAGGGAAAAGAACATAAACCTAATGAAAAAGTAGAAGCATTCAAAGCTACATAAGGTAGGGGAGATAAAATTTGGGCCAAGAGAGAAAAAAAGCCAAAAGCTATTCAAGGACACAAATCCCCTGTTGAGAAATTAAAGACACAGAAGCAAACTCCTGAAGCCACAAGGAAGGATGTTAAACACAAGGATGATCCAATAAAAAAACAATAGAAAGATAATAGCAATGAACAAGGTATGTCCTCAACCAAACTTCCCAAGTATACCTTGTTAATATGTTTCAGTTACTTAGCCAAGTTAAAGTATTTATGCCTTTTCTTGAAATGATGAGGATAGAGGAACATAAACAAAAGGCAGTAGCCCTTATCAATGGTGCTGCTATAGCCTGTAATGATTTAGTGGTGCTCACTCCACCCAAATTAAGTGAAAAGGATAAGAAAGGTAAAGAAGTTGAAGGAGTAATTACTGAGATTCTCCATATTTTCCTAGGAAATGTTGTAAATACTTGTCCTAATAAGATAGATCCATTTTTCCTTACCCTAGTGGTTGGGGAAATTTTGTAAAGAATTGAATCATTGACTTTGGTGCATCCAACAATATTATGCCAGTTAGATTTTGGATGCATTAGGGTTAAAGGTTGATAGCACTCATGGCAAGTGTTATGTCATGGATACCAGAGAGGTCCATGTCATAGGTGTGATAGATGAACTTCCTTATAGATTGGCAGCCCACCCAGACAAAGAATTTAAAATGAGTGTAGTAGTGGTAGATATCCCACCTAACTATGGAATGTTGTTTTCATGAAAATGGAGTGCATCTATGGGAGGCAGTATGCAGTGTGACATGTCTTATGCCACATTTCCCATTGATGGTAAGAATATTCAAGTGATGAGAGAACCTAGGGTACCACATATGTTGGAGCATGCTCCTGAAGATGACACAATTCTTTTCATAGATACTGATATTGGTGAGTTCAAGATAGGAGTACTAAGAGAGGTTGAGAGGTGTCCTGCACCTATAGAAAATGAAATTTCAAGAGTATCTGATCAAGAGGGACTATGGAGAATGTACTTTGATGGTGAAAGCTCCAAAGAAGGATTTGGTGTAGGAATTTTATTAGTATCACCTACTGGAAATACTTATAAGTTCTCTTTTGCATTGTCTTTTTTCTGTACAAATAATGTGGCAGAGTATGAGGCCTTATTATTGTGATTGAGACTCACTGAAAAGCATGGAATAAGAAAGCTAATGGTGATTGGTGATTATGAGCTTGTGATATCCCAAGTGAGAGCTAAGTATGCCTGCAAGAATAACAGACTAAAGCAATACAGGAATGTTGTCTGGGACTCCATTGAGCAGTTTGATGCTTTTGGGATTGATTGGATGGAAAGAGGACATAAGAGAGTAGTTGATTTACTTGCTAATATTGCATTAAGACCCGATGATGTAACTTTCATAGGAATTTCTAAGTTTGAGGTACAAACAAGGTATTCCATCCCTAATAATGTATAAAACTGGAAATTTTCCAATGATGATGAGGAGATTCTAAGATTCCTAAATTGTTCTAATAAATATGAAGGTCAGGAGATTGAATTTGGTGGATTTGTTGAGAATATTGATGGAAAGGACACAGTGTTTGGAAAAGAGGTCATCCAATTAAAAGCAAATAAAATCCCCAAAGGCCTTGTAACTCTTGAAAGGGTCTTTGATTGTCAAGATACAAACAAGGCCAAAACAACTGCTTCTCACCCAGAGGACCTGGAGGAAGTAAATTTGGGGACTGAAAATGCCCCTAAGAAAGTTTATGTAGGGAAAAAGATGAAGCCAAAGGTGAAGGAAATGTTAATTGCCTTACTCAGAAAATACAGACATGTCTTTGCTTGGTCATACGATGACTTGAAATCTTACAGAAGAATTGTTTCAAAATGAAATTCCTCTAAAGGACGATGCAAAACCTTTCAGGAAAAAGAAGATACCAATTAATCCTACTTTAGCTCCCAAGATGCAAGAGGAGTTGGTAAAGTTGAGATATGTCGGTATTATAAAACCCATTAGACACTCTTCATGGGTATCTAATCTGGTACCAGTAAGAAAAAAGAATGGTGACATAAGATTATGTGTTGATTTCAAGAACTTGAATGTATCCTCATTAAAGGACAATTATCCATTACCAAACATGGAAGCTATGTTACAGAAGGTGACTAGCTGTGAGCTATTGTCAATGATGGATGGTTTTTCAAGTTATAATCAAGTAAAGGTAAAGGATTTTGAGTAGTATAAGACTACATTTACTACTCCTTGGGGTACTTACATTTATGTCAGGATGCATTTTGGCTTAACAAATGTAGGTGCCACTTTTCAAAGAGCTATGGATGTAGCTTTCTCATATTTTATTGATTTATTTATGGCTATATATCAAGATGACCTGACCACTTACTCTAAAAAAGAGGAAGATCATTGTATGCATTTAGAAAAGGTATTTGTCAGGTCATTAGAATATGGGATATCTCTGAATCTAAAGAAATGTGCCTTTGGGGTCACCGAGGGAAAGCTGCTAGGACACATTTTGTCCAAGGAAAGAGTAAGGATAGACCCTGAAAGAGTAGCAGCCATAGACAAGATCCCTCAACCTAAAAATGGCAAGGGTATTTAGAAATTTTTCAAACAAATAATTTTTTTGAGAAGGTTTGTGACCAACTTTGCAGAAATCATGAGACCTATTTTCAAAATGTTGAAGAAGGGTGAAAAGGTGCTTAAGAGTGAGGAGCCTAGTCAGGCTTTTAAGAAAATAAAACAAGCTATCAAAGAGGCTCCAATTCTAAAGTCTCCCAATTTATCTAAACCATGTTGAGATTATGGATGCACAGGGTCCCTGAAGCTACAGTCTTCAATGGAGGACCTTTGCCAGGAAAGATAATCAACCACAAAGAAAGTGTTGCAACTAGGCATGCACAATGGAGATTCTATATTGATCTACATTATGAGATTGGATTGATTACAAATGTACAAGTTGCCTAATTATATAGGCAAGAGAGAAAATCTAAAATGCATGAGATGTTTCCATGTGTCATGTTCTAACAACATGTGACAACATGTGAACCTATCTAGGAAATTATTAAATGTTGAGATAAGTTCTAGAAGGACAACTCATCTTCTAGAAGGAATCTTATCCCTACAAACATGGAAGGGGACATTGCCCCATTATTAAATGATTTATTTAAAATGCAACCTAGGACTAAATGATTTATGACCTAAGTTAACTTATGCTAGTGTAATAATTAATTTAATTACACTAACAAACCAATGCACATTTTCTCTTTTGCTTCTTTTCATACTATTGTTGTTGTTTTACTACAGAAGAACGAGGAAGGTTTTGAACAACCTATTGCACTTTTTAGTAAATCTTTACAAGCTGCAGAACTAAAATATGACACTACTGAGAAATAGGCATATGCTTTGGTAAAGGCTATAAAGAATTTCAAGACTTACTTACAAGGGGCTATTGTCATAGCTTTTGTACCAAGTGTTGTTGTGAAAGATATTTTTACTCGGCAAGAGACAACAAGCAGAAGGTGTAGATGGATCAACCGGATCCAAGAATTTAACATTGATTTTCATATTACCAAATTGGTAAGAGGACAAGGCCTAGCCAAGTTAATGGTAGATGCTAATTTGGAAGCTAATCAAGTTAACCAAACTGAAGCGATTGATGTTGCACCTCTCTGTGATATGCAAACATGCAGATGGTATAGAAGAATTGTCCAGTATTTACAAACCTTGAAATGTCCTACTGACATGGTTGACAATTATAAGAGAACATTGAAATTGCATGCCATAAAGTATGTGATTATTGACAATGAGTTATGGTGGAGAAGCCTGGATGGTGTACTCCTCAAGTGTGTAGATGGAAAGCAGGCATTGGAACGTCTACAGGAAATGCACAATGGGGTGTGTAGTGGTCATTACATGGCAAAGACCACTGCACACAAGATTTTAAGAGTTGGATTCTAGTGGCCTACTATTTTTAAGGATGCTCACAAGTTTGTTAAGACTTTTGATTCTTGTCAATGGTTCTCAAGAAAGCTGAATTTTTTCAGGAAATTTACCACTCAGGCCTATGATAGTTCAAACCCCTTTCCAACAATAGGGAATTGATTTCATCGGAGAAATACTAGAAAAATCTAGTGGAGGCCACTCATGGATTCTTGTTGCCACTGACTATTTTACAAAATGGGTGGAAGCAATACCCACAAAGAAGGCAACAAGCAAGGTGGTAGTTGATTTTCTGTTAAATAATATTCTTATCAAATTTGGAGTCCCTGAGCAGATTATCTCAGATAATGCTATGTGTTTCAGATCGGATGAATTCAAGGACTTTTGTGAAAGACATGGTATACAAGTCTCTTACTCTTCGCCTTACCATCCTCAAGGAAATGGTCAAGCTGAGTCTAGTAATAAGAGCTTGATGAAGATAATCAAGAGAGTTATGGAAAAGAACAAAAAAGCTTGGGACTCAAAGCTAAAATTGGCACTCTGGGTAGATAGAGTGACTGTGAAAAAGGCTACTGGTTATTCACCATTTGGCTTAGTATATGGTCTAGATGCTAGATTGCCACATAATAACCTGCTCAGGATGTATAAGTTTGTGCAGGAATATGATGAAGAAATTTGTGATGATATGCAACACAAAATAAATAATCTAGTGCAATTAGTTGAGACCAGGAGGGAAGCTCAAGTCAAAAACATGAAGATGCAATTGCAAGTTAAGCATCTATATGATAAGAGAGCTTCTCCCAAAAAAATTGAAGTGAATAGTATGGTGTTAGCCTGGAATACAAGAGCTCAAGATAAGGGAAAGCATGGGAAATTTGAAGCACTATGGACTAGCCCTTATTTGATAGTCAGCACTCATGGGGAAGATTCATATTTCCTTCAAAGCTTAATAGGTGAACTTTTTGAACTACCAATACATGGACAGTTCTTGAAGCCATACTTCTCCTAAGTATGTTATTTTCCATGTACGATTTGGTTTTGTATATTATGTATATAGGTGTGTTTACTTTTGTTGTGTTTTCTTTGGTCCTACTACCTAGTTCAGGTAGCTCCCTGGTTTGGGTCCTCTTGTTTTTATCCACATTTTTTTTGGTCTACTTCAACCTGAGATTTTTGGGATCTTGCCATGCCTGCAAGAGGCATACATCCCTAGTCAGAGCCACTGATGGAACTTGCAAAAAAAAATTGTTCCATCTCAAACCCTTGTCACATTTGGATGTAGGACTAATATATGAGGGTTTAGGATTCATTTTTCATAAATGCTTGTAATGTTTTATTTTTTTGTTGACTCCCTATTGCCCATTGTCGGTCATTTTAAAACTTCTTGAGTCTATCATTATCGACTGGTAACCGGTTCCCCAATCCTAAGTCCAAGAATCTTAATTTTTATAAGGTTAAGTTAAAGACCTATTTGGCCTTTACATCCTTTGCATTATAATGGCTTAGGCATTTTTGAGTCCTTTATATCATATCATCCTAGAGGGTCCCCTCCATTGAAACAACTTATGAGCAAGAGCCTAAAGGTTTTCACTTAAGTTCTTTTGGCCTTTTATCTTTATCGCGAATAGTTGTTGGAACTTTTACATTAAATGTGTGATGTACGATGTTCTTTGTATTATTGAGGGATCACTTATCACTAATAGTTTCTGACCCCTCAATATTATAATAGCGATAAGTAATGTCCTCTGGCCTTATGATCTTATTTACATCACCTATCACGGATATGTTATGAAATGTCAATTTTTTATTAGCGATGAGCGATGGATGGATTTCCTTTACATCACGTATCGTGGATTTGTTTTAAGTGTCAAGTTCTACATTAGCGATATGCAACATGTAATGGCACTATGATGATCTCTCATCGCTAATTTCTTGCAAACCATATGAGGAGAATTAGCAATGAGCAATAGCCTAATATTTTTATCGTTCATCGTTGATCCATTCCAAAGCCTTCAATTTTGATTATCGATGAGCGATAGAGTTCCTTATTTTAAAATTTTATTTCGCTAATCTGAGTACATCTTATTTGCGATGCCTTTTGTGCCATTGATTTTCATACAGGTGTACATGTCTAAATTTGATGCCTTCACTATATTTCTTGTCACTAATAGGAGCCTAGATGCAAGGTTGGATTAGCGAGGAGTGATGGAAATAAGCGTGATCAAAGGATAGGCCATAGATCCAAGGGTCGAGATTTCATTGCATAAAACACTTATGTCAATGATGAAGCTAGACAAGGATGAAGTATATCAACGATAAGTGACAAATATGACATGAAGAGGCAACATGGTGGAATCCTGAGGACTTCGCATAAAGCAAAGAGGAAGGTGGTGAGATGAATTGATAACCATTGATATAGTTTTAAATTCGAATGATCAACGATCAGGGTTTAAACTTGAACGGCTAATTGTCAATTCACTTGCACGAGCTTGTTATCAAGTATTAATGGTGGCATGCCTCTCTCTTGGTCATAATAGAAAGTAGATACCTGGTTGATCGTGCACTCAAACTCATTCGCTAGTGGAAGGGATACCAAAAGCTGAATAAATTATGTGGCCAGCTCTAGAAACTACCAATAGGGTATGTGCAGGATCATGGGGGTCCAAACTAGGCCTCTAAGTGGCAATGAAAATTTAGAAAATCAGAGTTAGGCAACTTGACATAAAAATTTGAATAGGTTATTAACATAATTTGAAAAATATGTAAGAATAAAAGTTGTAGAGAATTGAATATTGTTTCTAGGATACTAGTCCTTTTTTGGAAAAAAGTAAATTTGTTTTGAGAAAATTTAAAATTTCAATGCAGTGGTACTAAATTTTCAAGAAAAAAGATAAGAAGCAGGTGTGTGTTTGACCACCCTAAGTACAAGAAAAATATAATATTTTTTTCTAAATTTTTAAATATAAGTAGAGGACACATGTCTGGATGGGCCGGATTTTTTTTTGTAATTTTTTTCCACGTAAATAATTAGTTATGATTTTTTTACTAGAACTTTTCAGAATTATTAAAATGTCTGTGTCTAACCACCATAACTTGGTCAAAAAATTATGAAATTCATTTTTTTTTTATCCTATAGTATGCAAATCATAGAATGTGGTGTATCTTGTAGATTCAAAAAATGTTAAGTAGTTTGAAAGTTATATAAGTTTTTCAATCAGCCTATCAATCAGGACTTTACACGTAATGTGGGTAGAAAATCAATAATAATTATTTATTTCATTCAAAATAAGGAAAAAGTTATATTGGTGGAAAGCTAACAATTTTTTCTATAAACCCTTTTCATTTAATGAAATTTGGGTCAAAAAAAAGTCGTCAGCCACAAGGGCGAACTTCAAAAAACTAAACAAATTTTCAAAAACACATTTTTTGGGTTGACTTTCCAGGTCAGAAAATCCCAAACGGATATCCGTTTTGTTTTTTAAAATAGATATCCGTTATTAGACAGATATTTGTTAATTATACTTTTGTTATATTATTTATAATACATAATATTATATAATATGTATTATGTATTTATAATACATAAAGATATAATATTATGCATTATATATAGTATATTATATTTTATTATATATTATGTATTATTATATTATATATTATTATATTATATATTATATTGTATACTATATAGTACATATATTATTATATTATTATATTATTATATTATATATTATATTGTATACTATATAGTACATATATTATTATATTATTATATTATATATTATATTGTATACTATATAGTACATATATTATTATATTATTATATTATTATATTATTATATTATTATATTATTACATTATTATATTATTATATTATTACATTATTATATTATTATATTATTATATTATATATTAATATATATAATATTATAATATATATTATATAATAATATAATATAATATATAATATATATTATTATATTATATAATATTATATTATATTATATTATATTATATTATATTATATTATTATAATATATAATATTATGTTATATATATTATTAAATATTATACTATATAGTACATATTTTATGTATAGTATACTATATATTATATATAGTATGCATATTAATTATTATATATAGCATATAGTATATATATGAAATATTATATATTATATTAATATTATGTAATATATATTATATATATTATATAATATATTTAATACATAGTATATATTATATATTTATTGATGTGCAACCAATTCACAAGAAAGAGAGAGAGAGAGGGAGTGGGAGGGACTTGAGAGAAGGGAGAGAGAAAGACCTTAGAAGTGGGAGTGAAAGACCTGAGAGGGATGGGGAGAGAGAGAGAGAGAGAGGGGGGAGAGAGGGAGGTATAGAGGGAAGGAGAGAGATATATATATAGTTTGGAGGGAGCAAAGGAGAGAGAGAGAGAGAGAGAGAGAGAGAGAGAGAGAGAGAGAGAGAGAGAGAGAGAGAGAGAGGAGAGAGTCTTGAGAGGGAGATGGAGAGAGGGAGGGAGAGAGGGAGAGAGGAAGTCTTGAGATGGAGAGAGAGAGAGAAAGAGACTTGAGAGGGAGAGAGTCCAAGAGAGAGACTTGAGAGAGACAGAGGGGGGCCTGAGAGAGAGAGAGAGAGAGAGAGAGAGAGAGAGAGAGAGAGAGAGAGAGAGAGAGAGAGAGAGAGAGTCCTAAGAGGGAGAGGGAGAGGGAGAGAGAGACTTGAGAGGGAGAGTGGGAGGCAAAGAGGGAGAGAGAGAGACTTGAGGAGAGAGAGAGAGAGAGGGAGGGAGAGAGAGAGAGACACTTGAGAGAGGGAGAGAGGGGTGGGATGGACCTGAGAGTGAGAGGGAGAGACAGACGAAGAGTTGAGATGGAGAGAGGGACAGAGAGATAGAGAGAGAGGGAGAGAGAGAGTTGAGAGGAAGAGTGTTTTCCTGTGTTGGGATGAGCTCTAGAATAAGAAGTGATACAACCATCAAACAAAACCATTACAACTCAATTCAACATTCATGCCATTAAAACTTTCAAGTTTAATAACATGTCATTAGATCATTCATGTAAAAGACCATAAAATCATCATGAATAAGAATCACTATCTTCCAATCATGGTACATAAACAAGAACATTATGCAACTTTCAAACAAAATCCTTAGAAGACATCAAGATACATGTTAATTAGATTGTCCATGTGAAATCTATACAATGATTATGATCAACAAATAAGTCATCAGTTAACCATGATGCATGAATAAACACTATATATGCACACTATATGTACATTAACAAACACTAAATTAATAGATTATTTAATATTTATTACTAAATTTTTGTCTCATCATTATACTATTAAATATTCATAAATTCAACACTAAAAATATCCATCCAACCAAATTCTTTATAAAATATCCATCCAAGATCAATTTTTTTATAAATATAAGATCATTGTCTTAATAAATTTTTGTGGCTCTCAGTTGCATCTATTCATTTCTTTGTGTTTTCCTCTTTAGATTGGGATTGTCTCCTTTCCTCTAGCCATTGTTGATGCTCGTCTAAGTCCACTTCCATGGACCTACATGCATCAACAATAGTTTGCATTTTTTAATGCAAAATGCCTCAATAATGGGTGAACACATTCTTCGTTTTGAATAGTGTTAACTTGATCCTGAATGGTTCTAACATTCACATTGACTTGTTCTCGAAAGCGAGCACCATCGGGTGCAAGTAGTGGAGGTGGGGGGTTTCGAGGTGGAGTGGGTGGAGTGGGTGGAAGTGGATTGGTTGGAGCTGGAGGGCGTGGATCCATGATTTAGATATAAGTGAACCTACATTAAATTTTTAATTTAAAAATGTAAGATACATGTTTAAAATCCCCTTCAACCATTTAATATAAATGACTTAATTGAATACAAATGAAAAAATGTGTAAAGCTCATTTATATCTAAGAGATGTAAATGGAAAACAAATAATTGTTAAAGTGATGTGAAATCTCATTTAAAAATACATTAAATTTTTACCTCACTGCAATATGGAAGTGTTAAGCTCCAAATTGATTCAACAAAGGTGAAAGTGTTACACTCCAAATTTCCAATACTAAGTGAATCTATATACATAGTAATGGTTAAACAAAACTTGTCCCTGCAGCCATAGGGAAATGGGAAAAGTTAATGGGTAATAATCAATGGGTTGTGCAGGAGGCTATCATTTGTATATGATTCAATATAATAGCCTCCTGCATAGCACATCAATTATTACCCATTCACTTTTCCCATTTCCCTATGGTTGCAAGGACAAGTTTTGTCTAGTCAGTACTAACAATGGATCCAGATTCACCAAGAATTGGAAATTTAGAGCACTTCCAACAAGGATCCTTTCTATTTTGAGAGCTGAGGAGAGTCAAAAAAAATTAAAAAATTAAAAAATAAATTGTTTAGCAAAGAAATACTAACTTAAAAATAAGAAACAAAGCAAGAATTTAAGAAACATGAAAATAAGTGATAAAGAATAATGAAAAATAGACAAGAATGTAAAAAAGTTTTAAAAAATGGAGAAAGGGGGTAATGAAAGTTCTATTTTATGTTTGTTTAGTATGCTAGGTTCAATTTTATGCTTTTTTTCTAGTAATGAAGGTTCCATTTTTTTGTTTGATGTTTTTTTTGTTTTCCACTAACTAGGGTTTCAAAAAAAATTGTAACTTTAGATAGAAATGAAAAAAATCAAAAAATCTATAAAGAATGAAAAAAAATCCTAAATTTATCACTAATTAGCAAAAAAAATTGAAAAAATGCAAAAACAACATACCTGGAGGTTGTTGGAGGTCGTTGCTCGACTGTTACATCGCCAAAATCAGGACTGGTTTGTGAAAATGAGGAAGAATTTGCATTATAAAGTCCTCAAAGAAACAGATATCTGTTTTGTAAAACTATGTTATATTCCTATGTGGCTTAAATTAAATGGAGTAAAAAACGGATATATGTTATTAACAGATATCCATTACTAATAGATATCTATTAGTAATGGATATCTATTTGTTATATCATAAATTTATTTTATATAAATATACAATAATATATTTCACATATAAGTTTTATATTATATATTATATAATATATATGAAATATATTGTAGTACCCCTCCGATTAGCTTATGTTTTCAGACTGTTCTTTTACTTTGATAGACCATGATTCTATGTTGTTATTTGATCGCCGACATTGGAGCGATGATGGTTTTTATTTTTTGATGTGATGGTACACTATATGGATAATTATGTTTGTGACATGCTTTCTGGTTAACATAGTTGTTTATTTGAGTTGATATTGATATATGCTCATTTGTAGTTAATGGATATTTAATTTCATCAATTTTGATGTGACATTGTATTGGTGAAGAGAACTGGATTGCATCACTTGCTTGCGAGCACCTTGCAATTCTGTGATTTTCTCTTCATGGTGTGTTTGATTAATGATTTATATATATACATGTACGACATATGTTTTGTTGCAAGATTGCAGGTACAGGACATTGGCTCCACCTAGATTCATAGGTTTGAACGTGTTCATTGCCCAACAGTATAGTTGATTGGGAGATAGTAACAGTTTTTCCTTGTCAAGCCACAGCCCTAGTCACAATGAGTCATCAGTCTTTGTTGGTATGTTTTGTTGTTATGTTGTCCGCGTTTGCCTTGTCATTTACTTATTTATTTGCAAGGTTTGTTCTATGAAAATTAATGTTAAATTAATGCTTTTAATGATTTTAATGTTTATTTAATTAATTTTAAATAATATTGCTAGAAGCTTTGTATTTAATTTAATTAATTAAATTTAATTATTTTGTAAAGTAATTTAATCCTTGTGATTAAATTTATTTTATAAGGTAATTAGATTAAATTTATTTAGAAATTATTATGTGAATTTGAATTATAAATTGCATAATGTAGATGATATTAATTTGTGAAGTTAGAATTATTAAAATAGCATAAATTTCTTGTAAATATCAAAAGAAAATATCTGAGTTGGTTGAGAAGATATTTTGATTTTGACATGTGTGTTAGAAAATTAATAAAACACTCTTGTTGAGAAATTATTCTCAGATAGAATATTGGCAATAACTGAATGAGGTAAGAGGTTACTTCACGAGAAAGGAAAATATATTTGCAGAGGAAGTTGTTAAAAATTAAAAAAAAGGTTCTCAAGAAGATTTATGAGCTTTGGTTTTTGGTTTTTTTGGAAAAGCTCTAGTTTTTGGTTTTCTTCTTCTGGGAAAAGTGAATTCTTGGAGGAAGCTTTGGAAAAATTGGATTCTGTAGGCGAAGCTTTACATCAAATTTCATTCCTCGAAGCTTCTGAATACAGGTTCCTTTAATTATTTTTATTATTTGGCAAATTGAAAGATTGTGTGTACAAAAGAACTTGTAATTGTGTAGATGTAAATTTGTAAGGCTTTTGTATTTGAAATTTGTCGTGAATATTTTAGTGCTTTTGTAGAAAATACTATAGTGAAATCAGAGAGCCTTGTACAAAATTATTTTCTTTATAAAATAGAAAACCCTAGAGGAAAACAATAGAGAAATTTTAAAATCTCTGTAGGAAAGAATTTGAAAATCTTCCTATTTAAAAATTGAGGAAAATCTTATTTGTATTGAAAGATCTTCCTGTAGAAAAACATCATTTTGTTTTGTTTATTCCCAATTAGTTTCATTTTGCTGAGAAACTAAAAACCTCTGTGAAATTTGTAAATGCTACCTGTAGAGAGTTTTTGTTAAGATAATTAGCCCAATTGGAACATTCATGTTGATCAATTTATATATATATATATATATATATATATATATATATATATATATATATATATATATATATATATATATATATATATATATACATATACATATACATAGACAAATATATATGCAAATGTAGATTTTTATGAAATTTTTCCATAGGAATTTATTTGGAAAATTTATATAAAATAAAACCCTGTTGTCAAAAAAATTGTACGGCGAATTTAATATAAAAATTCGCAAGGTTTAATAAAAAAAAAATTAAGTTATGTCTTTTATGATATATATATAATATATATATATATATGTTTAGCATTGTTTGAGTAAAAGTAGTTTTAATTTGTAAATACTTAAATATATATAAATATATATATTTAAATAATTTTTCCTTAATAGATGCATGCAAATGCATGATTTAGATTATTTTTAATTAATATAATTTAAAAGAGAAAATTGATTTTAAAATAGATGTAATTGGGAATATTGATTTAAAAATTTAGATTTAATTTCATTATTATCTATAAATTTCCTAATGGTAGGTTCATATCTTATTTGAATTTACTTATTTAAATTGTATTTTCTTCTATTTACTTTTGGGGAAAATTAAATTGTTGTATTTGTAAGTCTTCCAGATGTTATTTTATGAGGGAGTTTTTGGTGAGTTGTAATTCAGCCCTTTATTTACCTTGGGTAGTGCACTTGGCTATGCTTCAGTTTATCACCCAGTTACTACGAATGGGGATGTGTTGTCTCTTGATTTATGGTTGGATATTTGTTATTGGTTTTTTGTGCACTGTGTAAATGTAACAACCCCCATGTTTGTATTTTGTTGTGGTCTTCCTTGATGGATTCTGATAACTGTATATTTTGTATTTACTCTATTCGTGCCTTCATTATTTTGTATTGACACCTAAGAGGTGTAATTCCATGACTGTTATGTTGGATTACATGATTACATGTTTATATGCTGTTATGTTGTTGACATGATTATTGTTCATGTTGGATTTCATACTTACATGGCTAGATATTATGTTGGAATTACATGCTTGTATTCTTATGTATACATCATTGTCCTTGCTTTTGTATGATTATGGACAGGAAAAAGATGATATCATAACACTCATAACCGAGAGGCTTATGCTATTACGACTCTTTTTCTTGATGGTTGATGTTGCTTTAGATATATGATATATGATTCATGCACATGTACTTTCAAATTTGATTGGAGTGATGCAGGTACTGAGTATCAACTTCGCCTAAATTCATAGGCTTGAGTGTACTCTCTTTCCCCAATGGTGGTTACTGGAGGTAGTCACAGGCCAAATATCCCCTACCCTAGCACATTGTACCATGTTAGGGCAGTGTTTTTGTATTGTTGTCTTCTATCTGGTTGCCTAACGGTAACTTCTGGAGCACCCTTCTCCCTTATGTGACTTGTCTTCTTGTCTCATTGAGGTATTTGGTTTTGGTTTTCATTAATATTTCATGCATATTTTAATATTTCTTATTTTGTGATTTTAATTAGTTGTTCCTTTTGGGGGAGCTTTAATGCATAATTTTTATAAAAAATGTTTTATTCTCTTTTGGTGGTTTTGGGGAAAAACATAGAAAAGAAAAAGAGAGCTTTGTTTGAAGGAGGATTTTGATTTTGGAAAAAGAAGGAAATTGTTGTTTTGCATGGGAAATAAACCCTATGTTTTTGAGTGATTGAGTTGTGAGATTATGAAAGGTTTCGAAAAAGAAAATTGTGGGCAGTAAATTATTGAATTCAGCCTCCCTATTCTTGTTGATTGTCTGTTATTGGAGTTTGGTTGTGCCTTCTCCATTGAGAAAATTCGCCATTTCAATTATGGGGAAATTCAAGGTAATTTTTTGATTGTTCTTCATTGATGCTTGGCTGGTAAATTTTCTTTCTTTTCTGGGTTATTGTTGTACCTTGGAAATTGAAGAATTTTCTTATGTCTTTGCTTGGTATTGCTTGGAGTTGGATGTTGGTTTGTTTTTTAATTGGATATTGCTGTTGTGTGGGGGTTTTGTGTGACTGAATTTGTAGATCTCTAGCAAACTTGAATTGGGTTTATGAGAGAAATCTATTTTGGGTTCTTTCTTATTGTTTTTCTTTTGCCCAATTTGTATGAAAAAAATTGTGTTTTCTATTGCTTCTCATTATCCTATTGATAAAAATGAAAAATAAGGGTGGATTTCATGTAGGTATTCCAATACCTCAACTAGGTTTTGGTAGATTTGAAATCTGGGCACTTTTAATTTTCTGTGTTTTTTTGCTTGCCTTGTGTGGAAAAAGACATTTTTTTGTATAGCACTTCATTTTTGGCCCTAGACTCAAAAATAAAAGTTGTATTTTGACTTGAAACGCCCAAATCCGAACTGGGTTGGGCTTAGATTCATAATCTGGGAACTTTGAATTTTCACATGTTTTATATACCTTCATGTCTTGCTGATTTTCAGCCATTAAATGTGTCTTTTACAGCAGTGTTCGTTGGTTGTTTTTAACTAGTTCCTTTGACAGAAATTGTGGCATTTCATTTTATTTCATGCATTCTTTGGTTTCCTTGTTGGTTAAACAAGATGAGCATAGGTCTAGGTAATAGAGTGGTCATATGGAGTGGCTCTCTACGAGCCCGGGGCCCGCAAGTGGCTGCTAGGGGAATTAGTAGCAGAGTTAGAGTAAACAAGTGATAACTAAATAAAATTAATGGGGTAAAACACTAATAAGATAATCAATCCTCGTGCATGGCCTTGAGCGCTTGTAAAGGCTAAGGATGCACTCAAGAAGGCTCATCCGTCTACGGGACGTTGAGTCATCCATCTGTGGGGCGTGGATTCGGGCTTGATTGAGTCTCCTCGTCCCTATGAGAGGTGTACTTGATTCCATGTGGTGTCATCCCTTCAAGAACGCATGATCACACTCCATTTGATATGCACTCTATTATCTATCCCTTGGTAGACGTGAGTAGTACCCGTCATGATATTGGATGAGCATTTCTTATGGTGACTTTGATTGTGTGCATTGCCTTCCGTGATTGTTTCGTGATTGATGTGAGTGTTGGCCTTACCTTTCCTTGTCTTGCTACCTCTGTTTGGGCCTTGTGACTATCTCTGAGCACGGTGGCGTGGCCTCTTTTGAGTCCACATGGTAGGGAGGCATTGCCACCGCCATTGGGGACTGGTGTACAGGTTATTGGAGTACCATTGGAGTCATCCCCTCTTCCGTATTTATCTTTTAGATGATGTATTTCATTCATGTAAATGCTATTGTATTCAAACCTATTCCTTTATGCTCATTGTAATCTCTTAAGAGAGAAAGAAATCATAAAATTAATGAGAAGGTATGTGATGAATATGTTTGGCTTTCGGATTTCGGTGTTGGTATCAGAATCGCATGTTCAATGATAATTATTTTATGGCTTCATTCTTATTTCATGTAAAATTAGAGCTATGGATGTATTTTCTTTCTTTATGTATCATGTTGTTAAGTTTCTAGTGCAATACAGCCTACTCTAGTAATCTATGTGGTTGTTGCCATAGTTCTGAAGTAGTGTTGTTAAGTTTTGGAGAAGCAATGTTAAGGTTCTGGAGTAGTGTTGCAAGTTCCGGAGCAGCGCTGTTAAGTTCCGGAGCAACACTGTTAAGGTTCCACTGCAAGTTCCGGAGCAGCACTATTAAGGTTCTGGAGTAGCGCTGAAGGTTCCAGAGCAGCGCTGCTAAGGTTCCAGAGCATTTTTCCAAGAGCTATCTTATTTGCTCTTGTCTGGTTTTTCTTGGGAGGGTAGATTAATCCTCTCCCTTGGGCTAAATTAGGTCGTACTTGGCCTTGTATGAAGTTTTTTTTAATGTATTGGAAGCTTCTTTTGTGTATGTTGTTCTTTATGTTTTTAAAAAAAATATATTTTGCCATCTTTTGGCTCTTATCCTTTGAGGCTTTATAGAGGGATGTTACAGTAAACCCTTGAGTATTTGTTTAGATCCTTATGTTGTTGGTAGGAGAGTGGTCTTCAGTTGGGGATCTGACACACAAAGGTGAACCAAGGTAACCCATAGCAAATTATGTGTGACACTCCTCCTATGACAATGATTTAGATGTTTAATTGATGTACTTGATTCTTTTACTCTGGAAGCAAAGTAACCTTCATGTTATGGGTTATACTTGTGTAGTCAAGTCTTGAGTTTTCCTGTGTCTAGAGGTTGTTGTTGTTTGCCTAGGGAGCCCTTTTACTATCTCCTAGCACAAGGGGTGGGCCTTCGGGTACCACTTGGTTGGGTGGAATGTGCACCATACACCATTGCATTTCCATTTTATGTTCGTGATGGCGAGATCTTCTAGATTGGAGACCTCGCATGTACTAGTTGATATGTTTCACCTCTTTTGTCCTTTGTATCTGTGGATAATTGTATATGTATTCTCCTCATTGTATTCGAGGAGGATTTTTGTATCATGTAATTGTAACATTATTATTAAAACTTCCTCATTTTGGATATGAGCTTTGTAACTATTTTATGGATTGAAAGCAAGCTATAAATGATTCCTTTATATACTTTGTATCTTATGAGATGAATTTAAATGCTTTAGATGAATGTTCTTTATATCATGAGTAATATTTTTATGATATGGTTAGATTACTTTTGTAAATGGGATTCGAATGTAATGCATTGTTGCGTACTTTAGAGAATGTATGTGTTAAGTGTTGTTCATATTACATGTTAATAATACACTTTAAAAAAAAAAATTCTACGCTTTCGTTGTGTTTGAGTCATTCTTTAAGGTTACATTGTGGGGCATTACACATGGTATCAAAGCCCAAGTTCTAACACTGAGAACTCTGGTTTCACATGAGCCTATTAGGTTGTCCTTGTTGTTTGCACTCTTATGTGTGTATTCCTTTCTTTGTTTACCTTGACTTTACTGAGTGGTTTATGTTTAGGGTAGGGTCAACCTAGTTACCTTAGAGGTAGATAAGAGATGTTCATCTTCTCTCTTTCTATTCTTCATGTTATAGATGACTAAATAGTTGATAATTATGTTAGAAATGAGTATGGGAAGCTCCATCTTAAGTATGTTAGTATGTATTTATGACATGGAGTTGTGTGGAGGTTTAACCACTCTCTTGTATAAAAGATAAGTGTTTTTCTATTTTGAAAAGTGAAATATGGATAATTTATGTTGGGTGTATTGCAAGAAAAGTTGATGATGAATTATGAATATGTGTGATGATATGAATCATATGGATTATGGAAGTAAATATACTTATGGAATTGTGTAGATAATTATATTTTTCTACCCTGTAAATGTGAGAAACCAGTGACTATGCATTAATTGAGTGTTGTGAATATCTAGTACTTGCTTTGTGATCCCATGGGATGGTGATACAGTGTACCCATCCATACGAAATATGGTGTATTTGATGTGGGATTAACCATACCATTTTGTGTGTTTGTATGTTTGTTACCTGATTGAGGGCCAACCCACGCGCGGTTGAAATTTATATATGTAAGAGTAGTCGAAAGATAGTTTCACAGATTCTTTTCTTGGGTTCTCTAGTCCCTCAATCTGTGAAGGGATAGTAGCAGCCACAAAGTTTCTTGGGCAGAGTATGCAGCGTACGCATATTACGACACAGAGCGATCTTAGCTCAACCGATCCCGAGGAAACATACCCACTACTTTCCCTTATGATGGAACAAGGTACTTGATCCATATGTGTTAGCCTAATCCCCACAGTTTTGAGTATTACAACATTGGTTTGTTAGTATATTCTTGGTTGTTCGTAGGGGCGTTGATCTGGCATTAGCGAGTCAACCTCGTCCGTATGAGAGGTGAAGCTCGAGTAGCCCCATATTGATATACTCATATATGTATCATATATACTGTATCTGCACATGTTCTGACATGATGCAATGGATACGATGCCACACCCCATTGATGTTCTGACACAGTGTTGGTGATGATGTTGTGTGAGTTGGGCTCGAGGACACGATGCCACATGCATAGACACATGAAGGTGCGCTATGAGATTGTGTTATGATAGCCTACTTGTGTGATGAGCATTATAGGGCCTCACACACTTGTAGAGGGATACCCATGTTTTATTTGGATAGTTTTTGGGTCAATTAGCATATGGGTATGTCTTAGCCATGTATACCTCTGGCTATGGTGAGTACATGTGTGTTCCTTCTCCACAAGGTATCACTATGCGGGACGAGATCTGTGTGTGCCTACTTCCACGGAGCCACGGACACATTGTCATGCGGCATATGACTAGTGTGTTACTTCTCCAGCTAGTGTATGAACATGTCGCGTGATGACATGAGGTAGAGTGTAGCCAAGGAGTACAATCTCAGACATGTAGATGGTGTGCTCACTCTGCACCACATGTGGGCTATTGTTATAGTCGGACGTTGTTCCCTCCTTCCTCATTTGGTGGCTAGTATCTAGTCACGTAGTGTTGTATAGTGCAATTTTGAAGATTGTGTACTTCTTTATAGTTATTGATGATTTTTTGTTTATTGTGAAGGTCAAGACCTTATTTATACAATTAGATTTCCACAATCCATATGAAATAAGTTTTAATGCTTCTGGATTTGATTGTGTTCCAATTTTTTCATCAACGTTTCGGATCACACTCAGTGATCCATCATCAGGATAAAGAGAAGAAAAGGATGAGAAAATATTAGTTGTAGACTAGCTGGTTAAGAAGATAAATAGGAGGAAGAAAAGGGAGGGGAAGGGGAGAGTACAACTTACAAGGGGAAAATTAAAAATTAAATAAAAAGAGAATAAGAGAAAAAAATAACAACTAAAAATACAAACCAACTAAGACAATACACCTACAAAGAAAATTCAAAAAAATAAAGATGAAGGAGCAAGAGATAAAGGTTAAAAATATAAATATAATAAATAATACCAAAAGAAGGAGCAAACCAAAATGGAAACTAAGAAAGCAAGTAATCTTAAATGCATAATTAAAAACTAACAAACTAAATAAGCAAAAAGAAAAATGCCAGCATAAATACAAGAAAATGCTAAAGGATGAGAATAAGAGAGTATGTCAATAACCAAATACAAGGAAGCAAATAAATATGCCAAAGATAAAAATATAAATGAAAGAAAGAAAAAGAAAATAGGAAATAAAAGGAACATCAAAGCAACAATAAGGCACAAGAGGAAAAAAATACATAAAAAGATAAAAAAAACATAAGAAGAGAAACAAAAGAAAACTAAAAATATTAAGTTACAATAATAAAAGTAGACAACAAAAAATGCAAAAAAATGAATATAAAAACAAGACTAAAGGAAAAACAAGCTAAACTCACACAAATAAATAGCAAAGAGAAATCAAGACAAAGAATGCAAACCATAACAATGAAAATATCAAAAAATAAAAATACTATATATGTATATATATACAAAGAAAAAGAACCAAGAAAATAAAGAGCATTGCGCAAAGTAAGAAAACTAATAAAGGAAGTAAATGAAAATAAATAAATAAACATTAAAGCTAAAACAAATAAAAATATTTATAAAAGAAAAGAAAATTATGAAACTAAATATATTACTCGAAATAGAACCAAGAAATATAAGACAAAGATAATAGAGTCAAAGATAATTAAGAGGCAAGAGGAAAAATAAGCGAAAGAGAAAAGCACTGAAAAAAGAACAAATAAATGAACTAAAAATGCAGAAAGAAATAAAGCACCAAAATAGGACCCAAACTAAAAATTAGGCAAAACAAGGAAGAAATGAAAAGAGAGACCAAAGAAAAATAAATATAAGAAAAGAAAGACCCAAGCTGAAAGCGCAAGAGATAAGCCCATGCCAAAAGTAAGAAGAACCTCAAAAGACTAAAAAGAAAAGAATGGCCCAAAATTGAAAATCTCCACAAGAACAAAAAGAAAGAGAGAACCAGAGATTGATACAAAGAGAAAAGAAAGCCACAAAGTACACCCCCCAAACATAAATCCTAAGGATAAAGAAATAAAGAGAATAAAGGATTTGAGGAAAATAATTATGAATAAGGAATAAAGACACATGAAATTAACTAAAATGTTGTGAATAAAGGAAAAAAGAGACACAAGAAATTAAGGAAAATAATAAGGAATACCTAAGATTAAAGAAAGTAAAAAACTAAATGGTTCAAAAATAAGAATACATATAAAAAGCAAAGAAGAAGGAGCCAAAGACAAAAAAATATAAAAAACTAAGGGACAAGGAGGAGGGGGGGAGCAGAAGGAAGGGACAAAGAAAGAGGGAGGAGCAAACCCAAGACACAACCTAGACTAGCATGCAAGAAGGAAGACAAAAGAGAGGAGAGCCCATGGACGGAAGGGCTCAATGGCAGTTTAAGAGGTTGGAAAGAAGGGGATGCCAAGAGAGGCTAAGATTCCATCCTTCATCGCGATTGAGGTTGGTGGGGTGATTGAAGATATGAATGGCTTCCTTAAGCTTCCTCTTGTGAAAATTGTCTTTTTTGCACAAGATTTGGGTGTTGTCAAGACACATGTGATGCTTGGTTGATGAGGAGTGCTCTGCGAGGGCTGACTTAACAACTCGATCATGTAAGATGTTGGTGCTATTTTCTTTGATTCTTATGTTGAATGAGCGGCATGTTTCTCCAATATAAGGAGTGCCACAAGAACAAACAACTTTGTAGACCCCCGAGTCAAGAAAGATATCTCTAGGATCTTTGATAGGAGGGATGTAATTTTTTCAAGTGGAAAAAGGCTTGAAAGCACTCCTTGTCAAAAAATTGCATCCCTCCTATCAAAGATCCTAGAGATATCTTTCTTGACTCGGGGGTCTACAAAGTTGTTTGTTCTTGTGGCACTCCTTATATTGGAGAAACAGGTCGCTCATTCAACACAAGAATCAAAGAACATAGCGCCAACATCTTACATGATCAAGTTGTTAAGTCGACCCTCACAAAGCATTCCCCGTTAACCAAGCATCACATTTGTCTTGAGAACACCCAAATCTTGTGCAAAGAAGACAATTTTCACAAGAGGAAGCTTAAGGAATCCATTCATATCTTCAATCACCCCACCAACCTCAATCACAATGAAGGATGGAATCTTAGCCTCTCTTGGCATCCCCTTCTTTCCAACCTCTTAAATCGCCATTGAGCCCTTTTGTCCATGGGCTCTCCTCTCTTTTGTCTTCCTTCTTGCGTGCTGGTCTAGGTTGTGTCTTGGGTTTGCTCCTCCCTCTTTCTTTACCCCTTCCTTCTGCTCCCCCCCCTCCTCCTTGTCCCTTAGTTTTTTATATTTTTTGTCTTTGGATCCTTCCTCTTTTCTTTTTATATGTATTCTTATTTTTGAACCATTTAGTTTTTTACTTTCTTTAATCTTAGGTATTCCTTATTTTTTTCCTTAATTTCTTGTGTCTCTTTTTTCCTTTATTCTCCGCATTTTAGTTAATTTCTCATGTCTCTTTATTCTTGTATTCATAATTATTTTCCTCAAATCCTTTATTGTCTTTATTTCTTCATCCTTAGGATTTATGTTTGGGGGTGTACTTGTGGCTTTCTTTTCTCTTTGTATCAATCTCTGGTTCTCTCTTTCTTTTTGTTCTTGTGGAGATTTTCAATTTTGGGCCATTCTTTTCTTTTTCTAGTCTTTCGAGGTTCTTCTTACTTTTGGCACGGGCTTATCTCTTGTGCTTTCAGCTTGAGTCTTTCTTTTCTTATATTTATTTTTCTTTGGTCTCTCTTTCCATTTCTTCCTTGTTTTGCCTAATTTTTAGTTTGGGTCCTATTTTGGTGCTTTATTTCTTTCTGCATTTTTAGTTCATTTATTTGTTCTTTTTTCAATGCTTTTCTCTTACGCTTGTTTTTCCTCTTGCCTCTTAATTATCTTTGACTCTATTATCTTTGTCTTATATTTCTTGGTTCTATTTCAGGTAATATATTTAGTTTCATATTTTTATTTTCTTTTATAAATATTTGTATTTTTTATAGATTTAATGTTTATTTATTTATTTTCATTTACTTCCTTTATTAGTCTTCTTACTTCGCGCAATGCTCTTTATTTTCTTGGTTCTTTTTCTTTGTATATATATATACATATATAGTTGTAGACATGCAAAATTCACATTATGCATTCGATCAGATTTGGTCAAATTAGCTCTTACATTAGGCAAATTCATCACTTTCATCCATTCATTAAATAAGTTCATTTATCAAATAAATCCTTATCATTCAACCTTCATCCTGCATTATCCATTTAATTAAATAAATCAAAAAGCCATTTAAATCAAATCTTAAATCATTTTCCATCCTTTTCTGATTTAAATAAATCAAGTATTTAAGTCTTGAAAGTCAAATCATCTAATCAGCATTAATCAGCATAATCATCATCTAATCCTAATCTAATACTAATCCCATCCCACTTGCATTATCTAGACCTAGCCACTTGCACACAAATCAATTTTATTGATTTATTAAAACAATCATTTTCCCTCAACATGACAAGTCAAACAGGGCATTTATTGCTGTTTTTCCTTGTCCCCCTCTCAGCATTTATGGCAAAATTTGAATTCAAATTTTCCCCCTCTTGGGCACTCTTCCCAAATCTTGCACAACCATCCACCAATCACATGATGACAAGTGTCCTTCTTTCATTGGCTTGTTTTTGATCCCACATTGGTCCCTCTTCAACACTTGGCATTTTGAAAATCTTTAAATAGGTGCATCATCCTCAAGCAAATCCTTCACAATCTCCACAATTTCATCCAAAAAGCATATGCAAGGTTACTCTCCTTGAGAACTAATTTTGCTCATCATTTCCATCTTATCATCATCATCTAAGCTTATTAATCAAGGATTGGGAAAGGGTCACTAGCACATGTGACACCAATCCACTATAAGATGCTAGTTTGATTCATTAGAATGATGCATTTCTATGTTTTGCTTGTTTCTTTGGCATCATTCTTGTGATTAGATGAATCTTATAGGGGATCTTTTGGTTTGCTTTGGTTTACTAACAATACTAATGGTTTTTGTTTTTGATCCAATGCAGATTTAGGGTCCTACAAAATGGCGCTAGAAGGAGGGCCTCATGATTTGCAAGATTTATGCAGATTTTCAACACTTTAAAAGTTTACAAATTTTCTAACATATTTGGTCTATACAAGTTTTCAGACTGCAGATTTGCATCATGATTTTTTTTCTATCGTCTATCTATTTGCATCTAACTATACCTGCAGGAACTCAATATTTCTATGTCCAGGCCATTGCTATTGCATTTTACGAATGTGAGATTTGAAATACGCTGAAAAAATTTAAAATCCTCTTTAACAAACCCATTGTGTGCATGTCCTGCATTGCAGTCGATGAGACCTCATCTCTTTAAGAAATTCTATCTAACAATTCATATGCCCCCAAATCTGCATGCATTTTTTTACCAGGGATTTTCTGAACAGTTTATACATTGCCATGTTGAAAGATTTGAGACTGCAAATTTTCTCTCTTCTCCTTCGTTCTTGTATAGTTTGAAAATTCAAACGATTCTGTATTCTGTATTAGTTTGTAATGTTTTCTTCATTGTCATCTGCTCTGTCATCCTTTTTAAAGCTTCATAGATCTGTTTGACAAAGAAGAAATCAGCTGTTTAATTCTAGTTTGCAATGGGTAAACATTAATCAGGCATACGGCCTGAATCGAAGAGTTTCAGCGATGGCGGGATTGGTCCAGTTCCATCTCGGTGGAAGGGTGAATGCATGGGATGATAGGATTTTACGTGCAATAAGAAAATTATAGGCATACGGTTCTACAAGGGGAGTCGCTCCGCCCGGGATTCACAAGGGCACGGAACTCACACGGCATCGACGGCAGGTGGGTCTCTTGTGGACCACGCTGATTATTACGGGCTTGCCACTGGAACTGCAAAAGGCGGATCTCCCTCTTCCAGAATTGCAGTTTATAAAGTGTGCTCTGAAGAAGGATGTCTCAGCTCTGACATTCTCGTCGGGTTAGACAACGCCATTAATGACGGCATCGACGTGATATCTGTTTCACTCGGATCCACTTCGGTCTTCCAATTGGATTTTACCAACGATCCCATTGCCATAGGAGCATTCCACGCTGCTCGGAAAGGAATTCTGGTGGTCTGTTCAGGAGGAAATGATGGCCCTGATTCATACTCCGTCGTTAATACTGCTCCCTGGATTTTGACGGTGGCTGCAACTACTATTGATAGAGACTTTCAATCCGACATAGTCTTGGGAAACGGGAAAGTATTCAAAGGTGAAGCCATTAATTTTTCAAATCTTAGCCGTTTCGCCGTGTATCCTCTGGTCTCTGGTGTATCCTCTGGTCTTTGGAGGAGATATTCCTACTGATCTCGCTGCGATACACTACTGCTACTATTTATTCTGATTAGTTTGATGTCAATCACTTCTTTCAACGTCTTTGTTCATTTATGGCGCTATTGATTAAAGTCTCTATTCATTAAATATCTATGTCTTCTATCATTTCATATTTTTTTGCCTCTTTCATATGATTTGATTTGACTGTGAATTCTGACATACTAACTGTATTTTGGTTGAAATGTTAAATGCTGGCCAACACAAGCTAGATGAGTCGAAGACCATTCTACATAGAAGCTTACGCCAATTTGAATATTCAAATTTTGAATTTTCTATGCATTAATATTTGTGCCTGGGATCATTTTAAACAATCATTCTCCTTATGCAGGTGAAAGCAACTAAGAAGAGACAACAAGGAGCAGTAGTAGTGAATGAGATCAACGCTTTGTCATTAATATCACTGTTTCTTTGATCTTCTTTATTTTGGTTTAGTAAATGTTGATTGAGGCTTTAATATTGATTCATGCTTCTAACAGAAAAATCTTTGTTAAATAGTAAAAAAAGAAAATCTTTCTTACAAGCTTTTTCTTAAGGTCACACTGTGGATATGAAGTTTTAATACAAAGTTTAATGCTCAAAGATCATCACCTTGTTTTGATGTTGCTGACCACTTATTTGCATTTATTTGCCTATCTTGCAATTTGGTTGCTGTTCACATTTGAAAAGAGGAAGAAATCATTTTTAAATTTTTAAATCCATGGTTAATTTTGTTGCCAACTTAAAGATATTGGATGTATAGGGTTTTAAATCAATTGTTCTCTTATGAAGGTTGGGGTAAATTGAAAATGTATTGACATTTTATTTGAGTCAAATTCATGCCTTGTCAATTCAATTTTATTTTATTATTCCTCTCTTCTAAAGGATTTCGCAAATGGTTGATAAATCTTGTATATGTTTTTATCATTTTGAAATAAATGCATAACTTTTACTTATGATGATTGTAGGAAAATGAGGAATATTTTGAGCTTGCAAAGGATTTTGTGAACATCAAAATTGAAGTTTGAAAGCATTTTTTAATGCTTGGAGCTTTTGTCACACGCCTTAATTTTTTGTTTTAATCCAACTAGATCATTGTTTGTTTTCAAAGGTGGATTAAAAATTGAACACTAGAAACTTACTAGATTTCGTTTTGGGCTAAAAATTGGACAAGCAATCTTCACACTTGATTTTGGTGCTTAAAATGAAGTCATCATTGCTTGGAGGCTAAAACGAACAAGTCCTTGATTGTGTTATTTTGTCTTTTGAGTGCGTATCCTCTCCCCTTGCGCTTCGTGCGATCTAGGGTGCAAGAGAAACACTCAAAATACATTTTATTGCTTTAAAACACTTCATTTTGGGTTTAAAAATTGAACATCTTGTCTTGTGAGTGTGAGTAGGGGCATTTTTACGTACATTCTCTTTCTTTGTGCCATCAAAGATCGATCGAGTTACGGATTGTGTCTTTGCTTGCTTTTGTTTATCTTAGAGGGCATGCCTTGGGGAAAAAGTACTCAGTACTCACTTAGCGGCGACTCAACCGGTAACACTCTAAAGCCAAGTATTTCAGCCCGGGATATAAATGAGGATTTGGTTCGCGCCATAATCAGCGGTTGGCTCCCGACAAGATGGATCGAAGGGACTCTTGCCGCGTTAGGTCAGCTCCCTCACGAGCGGAAAGTCCTTACTAGAACCCATGTGTTAGGAATTTGCCAAAATCCTTAATCTGTTTGTTGGTGCAAGAGCGATTGCGTTAAACGCTGACCTACCGGCTTTTAGTAGAGATGGAAAGCATGCCATGGAAGTTTCATGGGAGTTTCATGGGTGTTGATGCTTGGCTTTCTTGGTACCAAGTGAGTGCTGGTGGAGGGGCGGTGGGGTCAAGCATCTAACCATCTGCTAAAAGTAAGTATGGACTTGTCAAGTGGGGACTCAACAAAACATTGTCTATCTTAATATCCACATCCATAGGGCTTGTAATTATTCTTTGTTTGAAAACATAGTGTGTGACCGAAAACATTTTGCAAACAAACATTCAACATGATTCTCAAAATTTCAAAACCTCTTGAGGACAAATATCATTGACTCAATCCATATGTTGCTGCTTTCCCTACGGATTCACGTTTGTAGAGGTTCCTAAGCATTGGATTATATCTCAATTTGTCTTCTTGAGTAAACAATAGGAAAACCCTTGCCTTAAGTTCATTGAATTTCCACATAAAATATCTTGTGGGGTTTAAATAAATTAAGACATTGGTACATCTTAGTTTGAAAATTTAATCAAGAGTGTGTTTGTGGTAAAAGGAATACACTAAGAAAAGATAACAAATTGGACCCTACACATGTGCTTGATATCTCTTGGTTATATTGGTCTTTTGATTGCTCTTCAAGAAAAGTGTGTTCTTCAATACCTTGGCCTAGTAAACAAAGTCTCTCTAAGTCTCTTAGGATCATCAAAACTTTCATCTATCTTCCAAACATTCATCAATCCATCTCACCAAAACAACTTTAGATCTTTGCAAACATCATTCTAGACTTGGGTACATCCTTCAACCAAATCAAAGTCAATTGTTTAATTAGGTGTGTGGGAATGCATCCTTTCTCATACATCTAATTGAATTAGCAAACCTTTTGAATAAGTTCATCCTAAAGATAACATCCAACATCTTAGGGTTTACAAGTTCATCATCCACATCAAACAATCAAAATCAAAATCCCTAAGTCTAGCATTGATTCAAAGTTCCTAAATGTTCATCACTCATATCATCCACCTTTCATCCTCCATCTCGCCATTGGTCCTAAGAACCTTAGAGGTCACTTTTGCTACAAGATCAAAACACAAGAAGAACATGGAATATACACTTGATCCATACATCTTGAGTAATCTAAATCAGTTGAATCTTCAAAGCCTTGCAATGCCTATCAATTATCAAAGTCCATACATAGGATCATTGCCTTCGACAAATGTCAATGGTACAACAAGTGTGAGTATGCCCAATTCAACGTTTGGAACACATTTTCCAATGATAGATCTAAGTCCAAACCTACAAATCCACCAATCGAATAATCAATGTATGAGCCTTGAAACGAACAACGTCATTCCACCAAATCCCTACAAACCAAATGTGGATGTACCAAATGCATTTTTTCGAAACATGAATCCTAACTCGGAAACCTTTGGAAAAATGATTCCCAATACCAACATTGTTCATCCTATCATGCCAGATCAGAACATTATCCAAAATCAATTTTCCCATAATCCCATTCAAAAATCGCAAGCATGCATGCCAAAACTACTTGAACACAAGCCAAATCAACTATCTCAAGTGAGTCAAAATCAAAATCAAGAACAAATTTGGCGAGATCAAATTGCAGAACTTTCCAAAATAGTTGAGGCATTGCGCCAAGGGCAATCTCCACCACCATTATCAACATCATTCATTGGTTTAGGGATTCCCCCTTTACCTAACACCAATCATTTCACCCAAATCAATCCACATAACATCAATCAAACCATCACGACAAATCCTTTGAATATACCATCGACATCGCACCAATGGATGGTATCTAATCAAACAACAACATTGATCCCAAATCAAAATACGGTCTCCCAAGGGCCTATCACCTCGGTCAATCCAACCATCACTATCCCTTCAATCATTCCAAACACCACTATCACTCCCATCACATCTCAACCCCTCACTGCCATGATCGCTCCGAGCGTATCTCAAACACTTGTCACTACATCCAACACAATTTCAATCCCACCACCACCACCATTGCGACTAAGCCAAGTAAGCAATTACAATGCTTCATTCAAAGCATACCAACAATTGCTCCAACAATATCAAACAATTCGGCAAGCGCCTATAGCCACGCACGCTTCTCAAGCTTCACAGCAAAAGCAAGCTCAAACATC